>JAPYYA010001733.1:0-14830 GCA_028533165.1 Leontopithecus rosalia | reverse complement strand
ATCTGTACTTTATAGGAGCTCAAGTGCTGTTCTGTGAACTCCGTTGTTCATTCAGTGTTGCTAGGCAAGTACATTCAAGTCTGTTGTGGCAGAACTCATGAAACCGGTTTTTTTCCTCAGATGCTCTGTCTCGGGGAGTTAGGGCTTTATTTGTGAGTATCCGTTGTGCTGTCCTGCCCAGCTAGGAGGCAGTCTAGTCACTATTTGGGTGCCGAGGCTCCGCCCTGCTGGCGTGAGGTTCGCCCTTTTGCTGTGGGCTCCATCCTGCTGTTTTGGGCTCCGCCCTACTGACCTAGGCTCCGCCCTGCTGATGTGGGCTCTGCCCTGTAGGTGGAGTCTCTCTGTTATTGCGGGTTGCCTTGGCAACCGTTGACTGCGTCAGCAGTGGGCGTGTACCTCAGTAGGGGCCGAAGCTCTCGGCAATGGCAGACACCCCTCCCCCACCGAGCTGCACAGTCATGTGTTCCGCTCTTCCCGCAGTGGAACTCTCAACCCCCAGCACTCCAAATCAACTTATTGCTTGTCCCTGTGGGGGTGGGACCCGTCGAGCCTGATCAATTGGCTCCCTGCCTTGGAGCCTTTTGCTTTTTTTCTTTTTCTTTTTAAGTTGTAGGGTTGACTCTCTCTTAGGTGCCTCAGTCGCTGGCCGAAAGGGCACCGGGATCTGTGTGATTTCCTGTGCAGCCGCCCGCTGCGCTAGTTCACAATTCACCTCCCAGAAATCTCCTGGTCTAGTTCACCGTCCAAAACCCGTTCAGTCAGATGAACATAGCAATCTGCCCTCCCAAGTCTCAAATTGTCGGTTTAACAGGGCACCGAGACCCGTGTGTTTTGTGCGCCTTGCCGCTGCCGCGGCGCTGGCTGCCTGGCCGCGCCAGCGGAGAGCGCTGTGCTTGAGTCCTGCGTGCCTTTTACACCTGGGCTTTTCCCCCGCTCTGTGGGCTATAAGGATCCGTCTGAAAATGCGGTGTTTGCTTACTCTCTGCGTCTTGACTGAGAGCTGCAGTGGTGAGTTGCTTCTAGAGTGCCATCTTCCTCCAGGATCAGTCACGCATCTTATGCTGTATTATATGATAGACATCTTTCCATTTTTTCTTAGGAACTTGTGGATTCATATTATATTATGCATATGGCATTTATACACAGAAAACTATTATGATACACAAATTCTAAATATTTTTGTTAGAAATATTAAATAGAAATGCTAAATATTTCTATTAAATGCCTGTAACATGGAGGGTTGGGAGGGAATCAAGTACCCTCAGAGGTAGAAGGGCTCATAGAGCTCTCACTTGGGGAAGAACTAACCCTCTGCCACTATTTCATCTTTTCATGGTTTCATCCAATGACGCTGAGCTCACTACTTCATAAGGGATTCATTTCATCTTTCTTGAACAGCTTTGCTTGGCAGCCTTTTCCTTAAACTGAGCCAGAAACCTTATTTTCCTTTACTTTTTACTTGTTGGTTCTAACTCTACTGTCCATAGCAAAATAGAATAAAATGCTTGAGTTTCTTTCTGATTTTCTCAAAGTGGGGTGTAAGCATCCCAGGAGAATGAATGAAATTATCTACATTGTTTTACTTATATTTTTGTGGATGCGTGCACCTGTGTGCATAATTTGGACTTTATAAAGTCATAAGATGATATGACAGAGATGATTGTTTTTATGTTATTTATATCCCCACAGGATATCTTGATTTGACTGGGTGATAAATTAACTCCCAGCAATTTTCAAACGTCTGCTTTAAATAGTTTCCCTGTAGTTAGATAAAAACCCACAAGATGGCAGTCACTATCCATTGTCTCCTCTGTCCCATTCTTTCAGAATTGACCTGATAGTTTAGATTATGACAGGTAATAAAGCACCATAATTTAATATTTCTATTCTAACCCAGTGACAGAAGTATAAATGGTTTCAATCAGCAGTTTTGGCATTGTTTTAAATTTACAAATATGTCTCATTATTATAGTAGGATATTATTTTATTTTATTTTATATTTTGAGATGGAGTTTTGCTCTGGTTTCCCAGGCTGGAGTGCAATGGCATGATCTCCACTCACCACAACCTAAGCCTCCCAGGTTCAAGTGATTCTTCTGCCTCAGCCTCCTGAATAGCTGGGATTATAGGGATGTGCCACCATACCCAGCTAATTTTTGTATTTTTAGTAGACATGGGGATTCACCATGTTGGTGAGGCTGGTCTCAAACTCCTGACCTCATTATCTGCCTGCCTCAGCCTCCAGAGTGCTGGGATTACAAGCCTGAGCCACTGTGCCTGGCCAAGGATATTATTTTTATATTACAGTATTCTTTCCAGTACCTAAGTCACTTGATGGTATCTAAGTTGACACACTAGGGTACTTCTGTAGAACAAAATGGCACCCCTGTGGCTTGAATAAAAAAGAATTTGCCTTTCTTTGCACTTGTGTCACTGTCACTGATTTAATAACCTCTGCAGAGAATAGAACTCAATATTATTTCTTGTCTGCTGTTACTAATAGCAGCTTAACCTATTTATCAGTTACGGGAATTTCAAGACTCTAAGTACAGATTTTAAAAAAGATGTAAAAAGAACTCTGGAATGCATAAAAGAACATTATAAATATAATTTGCAGGAGGTTATGAATGCTCAGATGACAGCACTAGAGAAAAGAGGGGGCTAATAGGTTATTTGAGAAATATATATGAAAGAGATTAATGTGTAGTGAAAAGCCCTGGGCTGGAAGCAAAATTCTTTTAAAAGTGATGGTCAGACAACCATGCCACAAAAATACCCAACTATGAAATTTTAATACTTTTATATAGAGTTTTGTATGCTAATGAAATAAAGACATTTAGTAATATAAAGAATAATTATTTGGTTGTAAGGTAAATAGGCATTGGTAGAGAAAATATATATGAAGTATATAGTTAGTGTCTGGGTCACTGTAGGTGTTACTAAATGGAGCTGTTGTGATTATTGTTCCAACGAATAATATTGCTATTTATATGTAATAAAATAGTTCAAAAATTAGTTTTATTCATTTTTCAACGTTATTATTGGGCATTTACTACAGGCAAAGCACCATGTGTGATAAAATGAATAAAATCCTATTGTTTTGGGTATATATGCTATCATTATTAACTATTACTAATAAAACCAAATTTTCAGTTATTTCTATTTGGCTGTTCTTTTTCATGTCTATGTTCATGATATGATGTGCTTTTAACAAGTCATTAACATTACCAGGATTGCACATCTCACACACACACACACCCACCTCCACCCCCACCTCCACCCTTTCATATAATAATCTCTTCCCTTCATTCCCAATAGAAGTTTTGTCTTACAGTCCTGTGTCCTAGATGTTCTGGTCTGAAGGAGTCTGTTCTGAGATGGTACCAAAGATGATATTGCCTTCCCAAGAAGAAACACTATAGTCATTTTGTTGGGGGCAAGGGTATGGAGAAACCCCAAGGAAGATGTTACTATTAGAAAGAGGGAGGATTCAAATAGCATGGGTTTCACATATCCCTGGGGTGGAGTTGAGGATTACTAGAATGTTGTAAACCGGGTCAGGATTAAATTCAAAAGGAAAGAAGGGAGAGGAGCTGTTGCTGGATGGTTTTTAGCCCAGACAACCAAAGCGGGTAATACTTAAGAAGGGTGACAATAACATGTTCCAGTTTGTCTAAGAAAGTTCACTTTATGCATTAGTCCTTGTTTACTTATTAGTTATATTCCCTTTAGTGCTCATAAATGTCCCAAGTTAGATAATACATTATGTGATCACTCTACCCTTAGAGTACTAAGGCGTAGGAGTCAAGAAAGACTTCCTTGTTCATGAAGAAAACAGAGATGTCCTAAAGGGGAAATGATAACAAAAAAGGTTAACTGTAAACAGTAAAATAAGCTTTAAAGATTTCACCTTAGTTTGCCTTTATCTTGATAGAAAAAATTAGAAGCTGAATGCAAAAGTACTTCAGTCCGACAGCCATTACCTTTTTTCTCTTCCCAGATATTTTTTGAAGGAACTAATATTGGATTTGAGGGGAACTATTTTTTAAATCTGAGTCATTAACTTGCCACAGTATATGACTTACCCTTTCTGGCCATGCAGGAGCCCAAGTTTCTATATCTGTAAAATTAAGGGCTAGATTAAATTGTTTCTTAGGTACCTTGCAGTTCTGATATTAAATAATTTTTTTTTCATGAGAACTGGACTGGAAAACTGTGCCCTTGCAGAATTTTATTCTAGTTTAAAAGGTTACACAAATGTAAGTGAGATAGCTAAGTCTGCTGTTGGTGAAGTATATTTCCCAGCTGAATGTTGTATGGTTTGCTTTATGTTATATGAAAACTTGCCCCAGTTCGCTCTCTGGAAATTTAAAAAGAATTTATTTCTCAGACAGCTGCAGTACCATCCTTGTTAGAGAATTTCATTAGCTGCATTTAGCCTTCTAAGAACTAATCTCAGACAGAATGGGAAGCTCTGAAAGCATCCAGCTGCTCCTGGAGATGTTATCACTTTTTTTTTGTGGTTGAAATTTTTAAAAGTATAGAGGGTCAAATTTATTTTAAAAATGGCTAACACTTAAATATTTGGACACAGAGTACTGGCTTGACATATTTAAGTATAAAATAATTTTAAGGAAAACCTTACTCTTCTATTAATACATAATTTGATTTTTGTTAATTTTTGTTAAAAATGAGTCAAAAATAATTCTTTTCTATTTGAAGGTTTTTAAAAAAATATTTTAAGTTCTGGGGTACATGTGTAGAATGTGCAGGTTTGTTACATAGGTATACACATGCCTTGGTGGTTTGCTGCAACTATCTCCCCATCATCTATATTAGGTATTTCTCCTAATGTGATCCTTCCCCAATACCCCGACCCCCTGCTATACCTCCCCTAGCTACCCTACCCCGTGACAGGCCCCAGTGTGTGATGAATGGGGAAAAGTTGAAAACATTCCCTGTGAGAACTGGAACAAAACAAGAATGCCCACTCTCACCACTTCTATTCAACAGAGTACTGGAAGCCCTAGCCAGTGCAATCAGACAAGAGAAAGAAATAAAGGGCATCCAAATAAGTAAGCAGAAAGTCAAACTGTCAGTGTTTGCTGATGACATGATCATATACATAGAAAACCCTAAAGACTCATCCAAAAAGCTCCTAGAACTATTAAAGGAATTCAGCAAAGTTTCAGAATGCAAAATTAATATACACAAATCAGTAGCTATGTTATGCACCCATCACCAGCAACAACAAAAGACTTGAGAATATACCTAACCAAGGAAGTGAAAAACTTCTACAAGAAAAACTACTGAACACCGCTGAAAGAGCTCGTAGGCAACACAAACAAATGGAAACACATCCCATGCTCATGGATGGGTAGAATCAATACTGTGAAAATGATCATACTGTCAAAAGCAATCTACAAATTCAATGCAATTTCTATTAAAATACCATCATCATTCTTCACAGAACTAGAGAAAACAAACATATAATTCATATGGAGCCAAAAAAAAGAGCCCATATAGCTGAAGCAAGACTAAGCAAGAACAAATCTGGAGGTATTATATTGCTGAACTTTAAACTATACTGTAAGGTTGTAGTCACCAGAACAGCATGGTACTGGTATAAAAACAGGCACACAGACAAATGGAACAGAATAGAGAACCCAGAAATAAAGCCAAAAAGCCAACTAATCTTCAACAAAACAAACAAAACCATAAAGTGGGGAAAGGACACCCTGTTCAACAAATGGTGCTGGGATAATTGGCAAGCCAGATGTAGAAGAATGTAACTAGATCCTCTTATTTCACCCTATACAAAAATCAACTCAAGATGGATCAAAGACTTAAATCTAAAACCTGAAACCATAAAAATTCTAGAAGAAACATTGGAAAAATGCTTCTAGACATTGGCTTAGGCAAAGATTTCATGACCAAGAACCCAAAAGGAAATACAACAAAAACAAAGATAAATACATGGGACTTAACTAAACTGAAAAGCTTCTGCATAGCAAAAGAAACAATCAGCACAGTAAACAGACAACTCACAGAGTGGGAGAAAATCTTCAATCTAAACATCTGATAAAGGACTAATATCCAGAATTTACAAGGAATTCAAACAAATCAGCAAGAAAACAATTCCATCAATAAATAGACTAAGTACATGAACAGACAATTCTCAAAGGAAGATATACGAATGGCCAACAAACATATGAAAAATATGCTCAACATCACTAATTATCAGGGAAATGCAAATCAAAACCACAATGCAATACCACTTACTCCTACAATAATGGCCATAATCAAAAAATAAAAAAATAATAGATGTTGGCATGGATGTGGTGAAGAGGGAACATTTTTACACTGCTGGTGGGAATGTAAACTAGTACAACCACTATGGAAAACAGTGTGGAGATTCCTTAAAGAACTATCATTTGATCCAGCAATCCCACTATTGGGTATCTACCCAAAAGAAAAGAAGTCATTATATGAAAAAGCTACTTGCACATGCATGCTTATAAAAGCACAGTTCAAAACTGCAAAAATATGAAACTAGCCCAAATGCCCATCAATCAACAAGTGGATTAAGAAATTGTAGTATATATTTACCATGGAATACTACTCAGCCATAAAAAGGAATGAACCAATGGCATTTGCAGCAAGCTGGATGGAATTGGAGAGGATTCTTCTAAGTGAAGTAACTCAGGAATGGAAAACTAAACTTTGTATATTCTTACTCACAAGTGGGAGCTAAGCTATGGGATGCAAAGGCATAAGAATAATACAATGGACCTCTTGGGGATAGGACAGGAGAGTGATGGATAGATAGACAGACAGATGCAGGGAGGAACAAATACATGATTCAGTAACTGACAGAACTCTCTGTTAAAAGTGAGTACTACAGGTGGGTGGGATTGCCTTTTAACCATGGCAGAGACAAAAAGAAGCCATGATCCTTTGGCCAGTGAGAATGTGTGCACTATCTCTGCTGCCAAGGGTATAATTTCTAAGATCCAGTCTGAAGTAAGCCTTTATAGAAGATAAGGGCAAAGCCATCATTAATCAATCTGGAGTCATATAACTTCCCTGGTAACATTTGTATAAATAAAGAACAGCTACATGCCTATTAACAGTGTAAAGCAGGCCAGGTGTGGTGGCTCACATCTGTAATCCCAGCACTTTAGGAGGCCAAGGTGGGCAGATTGCTTGAGGTCAGAAGTTTGAGAAAAACTTGTCCAACATGGCGAAACCCTGTTTTGCTACTAAAAATATATTCTCTACTAAAAATATAAAGATTAGCTGGGCATGGTGGCCCGCACCTGTAATCCCAGCTACTCTAGAGGCTGAGGCAGGAGAATTGTTTGAATCTGGAAGACAGAGGTTGCAGTGAGCAGAGATCCTACCACTGTGCTCTAGCCTGGGATTCTGTCTCAAAAAGAAAGAAAGAAAAAGAAACAGTGTAAGGCAAGAAGCCCACGTCCTGCACGTCCTGCACATGTATCTCGGAACTTAAAGTAAAATAAGGTAAAATTTAAAAAAAACCCTTCAAACAGAAAAGAATTATTTTTAGGACTCATTTTAAAATTAAATTAAATTTTATTATACTTTAAGTTCTGGGGTACATGTGCAAAATGTGTAGGTTTGTTATAGGTATACATGTGCCATGGTGGTTTGCTGACCCATCAACCCGTCATCTACATTAGGTATTTCTCCTAATACCATCCCTTCCCTAGGCCCCCACCACCTAACAGGCCCTAGTGTGTGATATTCCCCTCCCTGTGTATATGTGTTCTCATTGAGGGATAAAACACTACACATTGGCTACAGTGTACACTGCTCAGGTAATGGGTGCACCAAAATCTCAAAAGTCACCACTAAAGTATTTATTCATGTAACCAAACACTACCTGTTCCCCACAAACCTACTGAAATGAAAAATAAATAATATTTTTTTAAGTTGAAGAAAAAAATTCATGGTCTAAGAATTTTCCTTCTGCCTCTGTCTTTGGCCTAAATGCAATAAATGACAAGTGATAGACAAGGAAAATGAAATCTGAGAAAATGGAGTACTAAATCCAGGCACTGAAATTTGGGAGAATCAGGTCCAAGACATAAACCAACCTCTACAGATATGAGACTAGGAGAAACAAAGGACATAAGTCTTCTCTCCTGGAATTGCTTGATGCATATCTTTAGAAAGGGCACATATAAAATGGGCAGATGGACAGACAGATGGGTGATAGGTTTGGTTGTTTAACATAATCACAAACTGCTTGGAGGCTTTGTTCATTTTTTTGAAATTCTTTTTTCTTTGCCTTTTCTGAATTGTGTTAATTTGAAAACTTTGTCTTTGAGCTCTGAAGTTCTTTCTTCTGATTGATTGATTCTATTGCTGAGACTTTCCAGTACCTTTTGCATTTCTCTAAGTATGTCCTTCATTTCCAGAAGTTGTGATTGTTTTTTATTTATGCTCTTTCATGGAGATTTTCCCCCTCATGTATTGTATTATTTGTTTGATTTCATTAGGTTGGACTTACCTTTCTATGGTGTCTTGATCAGCTTAATAATCAATCTTCTGAATTCTGGCATTTCAAGGATTTCTTCTTGGTTTGGATTCATTGCTGGTGAGCTAGTGTGATCTTTTGAGATGTGTTAAAGAACTTTGTTTTGTTATATTCCCAGATTTGTTATTCTGGTTCCTTTTCATTTGGGTAGTCTGTGTTAGAGGGAAGATCTGAGGCTCAAGGGCTGCTGTTCAGATTATTTTGTCCCATGGGGTGCTCCCTTGATGTAGTATTCTTCCCCTTCCCGTAGGGTTGTGGCTTACCGAGAGCCAAACTGTAGTGATTATTTGTCTTCTGGATCTAGTCTCTCAGCAGAGCTACTGGGCTTCAGGCTGGTACTGGGGAGTGTCTGCACAGAGTTCTGTGATATGAAATATCTTCAGGTCTCTCAGCCATGGATAGCAGCACTTGCTTTGGTAGAGGTGGCAGGTGAGTGAAATGGACTCTGTCAGGGTTTTTAGTTGTAGGTTTGTTTATTGCAATCGTTTTGTGTTGATGGGCCTCTTGCCAGAAGATGGTGCTTTCAAGAGAGCATCAGCTGTGGTAGTATAGGGAGGATTAGGTGGTGGGTGGGCCCTAGAGCTCCCAAGAGATTATGTCCTTTGTCTTCAGCTGCAAGGGTGGGTAGAGAAAGACCATCAGATGGGGGCAGGGTTAGGCTTGTCTGAGCTAAGACTTTCCTTGGTTAGGGCTTGTAGTGGCTGCTGTGGGGGAGGGTTGTGGTTCTCAGGCCAATGGAGTTATATTCTCTGGGGAATTATGGCTGCCTCTGCCATGTCATGCAGGTCACCAGAGAAGTGTGAGAGAGCTGGCAGTTATAGGCCTTATTAAGCACCCACACACCCCAAAACGTTGTTCTCATTCCAACCATGCCTCTAGAATAGTACAGAGTTTAATTTCAGGCAGCAGGTGAGCAGGGCTGAGAACTTGCCCCAGGCTGAGAAAGCAAGCAGGGCAGTCAGATTTTATGTTTCCTACCTCCTGTGGCTTTTGTGGTGTGTCTGCCCTCCTGATTAACCCCCTCCTTCAAAGCTGTCCAGGAAACTTTGTGTTAGGTTGAAACTGTTACAAAGTTCAGCTGGAAGTTTCCTGCTCCCTGTGGTCTTTTCTCAGTTACTCTGCAGCCCTCCCCAAGGACCTCTGTGAGACAAAGTCATAAATGCCTTCCCTGAAGACTAAGAGACCCCACAAGGCTCTTCTTGCTGTTTCTTCTACCCCTGTATTTCACTTGGCTCCAGATAAGGTCAAATCTTTCTCCTGTGATCTAGACCTTCAGGTTTCCCTGTTAGGGTGTGTGTTTGATGGCAGTTAATCCCTGTTTCACACTTTCACACTTTGGACTCACAGTTTTTTCTCTGTCTCCCAGGGCCTCTAGGAGCAATCCACTTTCTTCAAAGGGTTTATGGATTCTCTCAGTTTTCCTGGTATGTTCCTGTCATAGTTCTTGGAGCAAAAGTTCATGATGTGAGCTTCCACACACTGCTCTGTCTGTCTGAGTGGGAGCTGCAATTTAGTCCTGGCTGTTCTCTGATATTTTTCACTATCACTTCTTTCTTCAACTTTTAAGTTCAGGGGTACATGTGCAGGATGTGCAGGTTTGCTACATAGGTAAATGTGTGCCATGGTGGTTTGCTGCACAGATCGTCCCATCACCTAGATATTAAGCCCAGTGTCTATTAGTTATTCTTCCCTCAAGCTCCCTCAACAGGCCCCAGTGTGTGTTTTCATGTGTCCATGAATTCTCGTAATTCAGCTCCCATTTATAAGTGGGAACATTCAGTGTTTGGTTTTCTGTTTCTGTGTTATAGTTTGCTGAGGATAATGTCTTACAATTCCATCCATGCCCTATGAAGGATCTTGTTTCTTTTTATGGCTGCATAATATTCCATGGTGCATATGTACCACATTTTGTTTATCCAGTCTATCACTGATGGGCATTTAGGTTGATTCCATGTCTTTGTTATTGTGAATAGTGCTGTAGTGAACATACACATACATGTATCTTTATAATAGAATGATTTATATTACTTTGAATATATACCTTAATGGGATTGCTGGGTCAAATGGTATTTCTGCCTCCATGTCATTGAGGAATTGTCACACTGTCTTCCACAATGGTTGAATGAATTTACACTCCCACCAACAGTGTAAAAGCATTCTTTTTTCTCCACAATGTTTCCAGCATCCATTGTTTTTTGACTTCTCAGTAATAGCCATTCTGAATGGTGTGAGATGGTATCTCATTATGGTTTTGATTTGCATTTCTCTAATGATCATTGATGTTGAGCTTTTTTTCATGTTTGTTGGCTGCATGTATATCTTCTTTTGAGAAGTGTCTGTTCTTGTTCTTTGCCTACTTTTTAATGTGGTTGTTTGTTTTTTTCTTGTAAATGTGTTCAAGTTCCTTGTAGTCTCTGGATATTAGACATTTGTCAGATGGATAGACTGCAAAAAAATTTTCTCCCAATCTATAGATTGTGTGTTCACTCTGATGATAGTTTCTTTTGCTATGAAGAAGTTTTTTAGTTTAATTAGATCCAATTTGTCAATTTTTGCTTTTGTTGAAGTTGCTTTTGTGGTTTTTATCATGAAATTTTTGCTTGTGCCTATGTCCTTGAACAGTATTGCCTTGATTTTCTTCTAGGGTTTTTATAGTTTTGGGTTTTACATTTAAGTCTTAATCCATCTTGAGTTAATTTTTGTATATGGTATAAAGAAGGCGTCCACTTTCAATTTTCTGTATATGGCTAGCCAGCACTCCCAGCATCATTTATTAAATAGGGATTTATTTCCCCCATTGTTTGTTTTTGTCAAGTTTTGGAAGATCAGATGGTGGCAGGTGTGTGGTCTTGTTTCTGAGTTCACTATTTCTGTTCCATTGGTCTATGTGTCTGTTCTTGTACCAGTACCATGCTGTTTTTATTACTGTAGCCTTGTAATATAGTTTGAAGTTGGGTAGCATGATGCCTCCGGCTTTGTTGTTTTTGCTTATGATTGTCTCAGCTATTTGGGCTCTTTTTTGGTTCCTATGAATTTTAAAATAGTTTTTTTCTAAAGCTGTGAAGAATGTCAATTGTAGTTTAATGGGAATAGCATTGAATGTATACATTACTTTGGGCAATATGGCCATTTTCATAATATTGATTCTTCTATACATAAGCATGGAATGTTTCTCCATTTGTTTGTGTTCTCTCTCATTTCTTTGAGTAGTGATTTTCTTAACATTAAAAAACCTTTTTATTATGGAGCTTTTCCAAAAGACTGTCAAAATAGAATTGTATAATTATACAATTATATCTACCTATGTATCTACCCAGATTCAATAATTACAACATTTTGAGAATCTTTTCCACTTGTCTTCCCTGTCACTTCTTTTTCCTAGAGTATTCTAAAGTATTCTACTTGTAATTTCACTTGGGAAATTGGGAAATTTCCCTGGGAGACAGAGAAAAAACTGAGTCCCAAGTGTGAAAGTGTGTAACAGGGATTATCTGCCATCACACACCCAATGTAAACATTTCAGGATGCATATGTAACTTATCAGGACTGCATTTTTACACAATATAATGAACATGACAACCTGAATTTTGTTCTATCTTTGTTGACCTAGTTTCTGTTTAAGGGAACTTTTATAATAGGAAAAGTATAAGAAATGAAGGGGAAGTTGGGATATATAGATGGGAGCATAGGAACCTAGCAGTGAAGGTCAGAGTTATTGTTAGAGGGAATTTTAATCCCCCCCTTTAAAACCAGATATGGGGGGGGCTCTGGAAGATGGCATGGTAGTAGCAACTCAGGATTGCAGCTCTCAGTGAAGGCGCAGAGGGTGAGTCCAAGCCGCATTTCCAGACGGATCTTTGTTGCCCACAGAACGGGGAAATTCCTAGGTGTAGGAGAGACACAGGATGCCAGCGCAGCTGTTTCAGCTGGCACTGCCGTTTTGGCCGGCACACCGCACAAAACACACTGGTCTGGGTGCCCTGTTAAACCAGCAAACTGTGATTTGGGAGGGCAGATGAGCATATCCATCTGATTAAACGGGACTTGGACAGTGAGCCAGACCAGGAGATTCCCAAGAAGTGACATTTGAGCTGGCGCAGTGGGTCGCTGCACGGGAAATCACACAGATCCCGGTGCCCTATCAGCAGGTGACTGAAATACCTGGGAGACAGTCAATTGCTCAACTTAGAAAAAAAGGGGCTCTGAGGCAGCCAGCCAGTTGATCAGGCTCAGCGGGTCCCACCCCCAAAGGGACAAACAAAATAGCGATTCAATACACTCGGGGTTGAGAGTTTCACTGCAGGCAAACCTGAACCCAGGATGGTGCAGCTCGGTGGGGGAGGGGCGTCCGCCATTACCGAGGCATTCCGCCCCTACTGAGGTACACTTCCATTGCTGATGCAGCCTGCCATTGCCGAGGCAACCCACCATAACAGAGAGACTCCACCAATACAGAGGCAACAGAGCGGAGCCCACGGCAACAGGGTGGAGCCCACAGCAACAGGGCAGAGCCTATGGCAACAGGACAGACCCCATGACAGCAGGGCGGAGCCCACAGCAGCAGGGCAGAGTCCACAGCAACAGGGCGGTGCCCACGGCAGCAGGGTGGAGCCTCGGCAGGAAAATAGTGACTAGACTGCCTCCTAGCTGGGCAGGACAGTGAAACAGATGCTTATAAAGAAAGCCCTAACTCCCTGAGACAGAGCATCTGAGGAAAAAAGGGGGTTTTATGAGTTCTGCTGCAGCAGACTTAAACGTACCTACCTAACAGCCCTGAATGAAGAACAGAGCTCACAGCTCAGCACTTGAGCTCCAATAAAGTACAGACCGTCTCCTCAAGCAGCTCCCTGACCCCTGTATATCCAAAGAGTCACCTCAAAAAGGACTGATCAGACTGACATTTGGTGGGCATCATTCTGGGACAAATATAGCAGAAGAAGAAACTGGTAGCATCCCTCATTGTTCCGCAGCTGCTACAGGTGTACCCCAGACAAGCAGGGCCTGGAGGGGTCCTCAGCAGTCATACAGCAGAGCGGCTAGACTGTTAGAAGGAAAACTAAGCAACAGAAATACTTCATCATCAACAATCTGGGTGTCCACTCAGAGACCCAATCGAAAAGTCAGCAACTAATCAGATGACAGGTGGATAAACCCACAAAGATGGGAAGAAACCAGTGCAAAAAGGAGGAAAACACCCAAAACCAAAAGACCTTGCCTCCTACAAAGGACCAAAACTCCTCACCAGCAAGGGAACAAAGCTGGACGGAGAATGAGTGTGATGAAATGACGGAATAGACTTCAGAAGGTGGGTAATGAGAAATTTCCATGAGCTAAAATAACATGTTCTAAATCAATGCAAAGAAACTAAGAACCTTGAAAAAAGATGTGAAAAAAGATTGAAGGAAATGATAACAAGAATGGACAACTTAGAGAGGAATATGAATGAATTGAAGTAGCTGAAAAACACAACATGAGAACTTCATGAAGCAAGCACAAGTTTCAACAGACAAATTGACCAAGCAGAAGAAAGAATATCAGAAGTTGAAAATCAACTCAATGAAATAAAACAAGCAACCAGCGGGGAACGATCCAAGATGGCCGATTGCTAACATATCGGGATTGCAGCTCGCAGTTAAAGCTCATAGAACTAGAGGATGCCACACTTTCAGACAAATTCTGGTCGCTCAGGAGCAGAAGATTCCCAGTGGAGGAGCCACGCGGGGCAGTAGTTTCGCCGGCACCTCCGCACGGCAGCTCTTGGAGCTGACTAGGCGGGGCTGGCTCCCCTTCTGACCAGGGTTTGGAGAAGCCGTGCAGGTTCCCAGTGCTGACTCCTGAGGCTGGCGCAGAAGTTGTGCTGGCACCTTGGCGCAGAGTGAACGCGACTGGTTCCCCTTCTGACCAAGGTTTGGAGCTCCGGGAAGGCAGACTCTCCTATTATGGACACAAGAAGGAAGCCAGACAGGAGAAGCCTGGGCAGAAAAACACCATCAGTCTTAACGCCGCTGTTCCTGGCCCTGGGAACTAACATCTTGGATGTCCACTCAAGAGACCTACTGAAAGCTGGTAATATTAAAGACGACAGGAGGGTAAATTTACAATGATGGGAAGAAACCAGCGTAAAAAGGCTGAGAATACTCAAAATCAGAACGCCTCTCCCTCTAAAGACGATCACAGTTCCTCATCAACAATGGAACAAGACTTGATGGAGGAAGAGCGCATCCCAATAACAGAATCAAACTTCAGGTTATGGATAATAAAAAACTT
>JAPYYA010001732.1:0-14834 GCA_028533165.1 Leontopithecus rosalia | reverse complement strand
GCGCGGTGGCTCAAGCCTGTAATCCCAGCACTTTGGGAGGCCGAGGCGGGTGGATCACGAGGTCATGAGATCGAGACCATCCTGGTCAAAATGGTGAAACCCCGTCTCTACTAAAGATACAAAAAATTAGCTGGGCATGGTGGCGCGTGCCTGTAATCCCAGCTACACAGGAGGCTGAGGCAGGAGAATTGCCTGAACCCAGGAGGCGGAGGTTGCGGTGAGCCGAGATCATGCCATTGCACTTCAGCCTGGGTAACAAGAGTAAAACTCCGTCTCAAAAAAAGAAAAAAAAAGAAAAAAAAAGAAATACAGTAATCAATTAAGATTCATAGAATTTACATTCTGTTAAAAATAAAAAGAACCCAATAAACAATCTGTATGTTGTCAAACCACTATGCATCCATCTTTCATGATGGCATACGCTGGCATATAAAAATGGCCTGTATGATACTAATATTTTATCTCTCTGGAAAAAAATGCATTCTAAGAACCAAGCAATTCCCTTATATACTTGAGAAGATTTGGACTGAGATAATGTGAGTATCTATGAATAGCCAGCTACTTTAAGTATTTGTATTTAAACTAAACTACACTGCAGGTTCAATAAGCTGTTACATCTTTGGAAAGACAATAATAAAATATTCAACCAATGAAATAATCAAAAAATATTACTTTTGAAGTGCAACCAGTTTCAATATTAGGGGCTCTATTGTCAAATGGTTAGTATAGACAAAAAAAGTACATACGAGTTTCAGAAAAGAGATACTGTGGTTTGAGGTCATCAACAGACTTAAAAGAGAAAGCACCACTTCCTCCACCACCACCATCATCATTACCACCACCTCTATCACCAGCCTACTACCTCTACTACCACCACTGCCACCAGCCCACCAGTATCATTACCAGTACCATCATCATTATGACCACCACAACCACTAACATCATCAAAATAGACTTCAGTTGAAGTTACAAGCATGCCTGACCTCTCCAAAGCACAGAAAAGAGTTAGTAAAATCAGGTTAGCCTGGCTAAGCCCTCTACTTCTGCTGCATACTTGCTGTGTAACATGGACAAGTTACTTGACCTGTCTGAGCTGTGGTTTCCCTATCTGTGAAATTATAGGGTACATAATGCCCGTTTGGTACATTGTGAAGATTTACACAAAACCATACATGTAAGGTCTTGGCTTGGCTCACAATGATCAGTGAATAAACTGTAGTTACCATTATTGAAGCAGAAAGGGTAAGACTGAATCTTGATCAACTCTACAACCAAGGTTGGCCAGAGGGAATCCCAATGAGGGAGAGGAGAAAAAGGAAAACTTCATGGGACTCAAGGAAGGAGGCTGATAAAAGGTTGTGCAGGGCAGGTTAGAGAATGAGGTCTGAGAACAGAGCAGAAATCAGTTGGCTTTCTGCTATCAAGAATGCTTTTCCATAAAATGAAAAGGAAAAGAGTCCAATTATGAGAGGGAAGCTGCAGTTGGTGGGCAGAGAGCAACAACTAGTAAAGCAAGAAGGTCTGTAGTTATCCCCAAGAGAGGAGCTGATTATTGCACTAAATCCTGACACAGAAAGGCAGGAGGTAGAGTAGTCAGGATGGGGAGGAGGAGGATCATCCCCAACCCCAGAGAGAGGGTACAAGGGATGGGCCACAGAGGTATTTTGAAACAGACAGGAAGACAAGCACAACCTCCCAGTAGACTGAGGCTACTTGGTATAAAAGCCAACGTCTAAACCTTTGGATCAAAGAAGTGGATATCGTACTATTACATGGACTTGATCTGTTCTGAAATGTAAGCGGCCAGCTGAAATGCCACAATACGTGTAAGAAGTTGGAGGAGTTGTGTAAGAAGTGAGCTTTGAGGCTGCAGAAGTTGGAGAGGCTACAGTGACTACAATCACTGCTGAGGGGAAGAGTTTAAGAAAGTGAGGCTTGGCTTTTTTGTGCAACCTGAAGTTAATATACTCAAAGTCTGAGTGTTTTAAAAATACATCCAAGTAAAACTGTTTTAATGGGATGTCAGTTGGACATATCTAATGATTATAAAATCTCTTTTTTTTTTTTTGAGATGGAGTCTTGCTCTGCCACCCAGGCTGGAGTGCAGTGGTGTGACCTTGGCTCACTGTACCCTCTGCCTGTGATTCTCCTGCTTCAGCCTCCTGGGTAGCTGGGATTACAGGGGCACACCACCATGCCCAGCTAATTTTTGTATTTTTAGTAGAGACAAATTTTCACCATGTTGGCCAGGCTGGTCTCGAACTCCTGACCTCAAGTGATCTGCCTATCTTGGCTTCCCACAGTGCTGGGATTACAGGCATAAGCCACTGCACCCAGCCAAATCCCTCTTAAATTATACTTTCACATAAAGGCAAAGCCTGGGATGTGAGTGTCTCAGAAGGCTGACAAAAATGCCAAAAATGCTGCATATTTTGAGTTCACATGCTGGTAGAGAAAAAAAAATTCTTTTGGTTGGAGGACTAACACAGATTATCAAATTTTAATTTTTTTAAGTGAGAACACAAAGAAGTGATCTAATATCTACTTTTATTATATTTTTATAAGGAAAAATAATTTTAAAAAATTAGGCCCAATATCATCTTAGGATCAGCTAAAAAATAAACGAATTGAGCCTTATTAAACATTCTCTGCCTTGTCCTTGTTTTTTCTCAGGTTTGAAGGTCAAAGAAAAACTGTCTCATAGAATGGAAATGGTCTGTAGATAAAGTCTGAACCATTGTGCTCTGGCTAATTATAAATAAGGTGAACGTAAGAAGAGATGAAGAGGCTCAGAGATGGCAGTGTGAGGGAATCGGGTATTGGTTCAGAATATTGAAGCACACTAATAGGTAACTATGGATACAAGATGCAGCATTTTAGAACTTTGCCATTTATTGCTGAGATGGCAGGAGACATACATCTGCTCTGTGGGAAGATGAGCAGTAGAGAAGGCAGCTGCGGAAGTGACATAGTGAGGAGGGCAGAGCAGAGATTCTGGGGCTGTGGGCAGAGTGGGCTCTCCTTGGGGGTCACTCGTCTGTGTGGCTGCCCCAGGGTCCAGAGGCTAGAAGCCAGAAGGAACTGGTGAAGAGACAAGGAGAGAAGGCTGAAGTGGGTAGAAGTTAGGGGAAAGGCAAGAACCACGTTTAACTGCTGTGAGGGTGCAGGAACACTGGCAGGTAAGGAGCCTGATTCATGGCACAGAGCAGGAGCTGGCACATAGAAATAATAAAAACAAGGGGAAAACGTTAAAAGCTCAAAATTTTGGGCCTTTTTGTAATGCCAGCGTGACACTCAGCATTTTGTTCATACCACCCTTTGACAACTAAACTGGAAAACAAAGGTTAAGTACCTCTATTCTGAATCTGGGCAGGCAACACTCTCTTAGATCTTTGTGTGGCTCCTATTTTTATAGAAGTGGTTGGATGTACTATTTCTCAAGGTTCAGGAATTTTTTTTCAGATAGTTTTGATTACTGCATTGTAGTAAATACTACAGGGCTAGCACTATAGTATTATAGGCATGAGACTAACATGGAACTAAGACTATTTTGGACAAAAGATGCCATTAAATTTCAGACTGTAGAGCCACATTTATAATAACTCAGGCTAATTACTGCTAATTTTGGGGTTGACTTTTTTTTATGACAGTGATGGTGGATTATTGGATTGTTATTAGAGGAAGGTCTAGATTTCCTGCTCCTAATAAAATTACATTGAATTCATTTTCAGAGGTGATGAAAACTTCCTTTTTGAGAAGTTAATGTTAAGGCCTTGGAATGTGAACACATTGTTTGTAGTGCTATCCATTCCTCTCCTGAGATTTTAACTTACTACTGGAAATCCTTAACCAATAATAATAGCTTTTTTTCTCTTTATTTTCAAAATGATATCCTTTGCTTTGGTTAGACACTCTGTGCTTTTTTTTTTTTGTAAACATAGTTCATCTAAATGCAGCTTTTTCTGAACTTTAAAGATAGAATCCCATTTTCAATGAACTGAAATAGCAAAATCATCTTTTTCATTATTTTAGGAAACAGTTATTGCCAAAGTGAAGATGTAGATAAAACCTAGTCTTGTCATATAATGGAGATGTGGTTTGCAGAAGAATTTTCTTTATAATATTGAAGTTTTAAGGGATATCAGTGTTTACGCCATTTTTCCAGTTCCAAAATGGTTCCATTCCATTCTAGAAATTTGAAGTATGTAACTTGAAATCCTTAATATAATTTGGATTTAATTTTTAAAAAAAAAACGAGGAGAAAAAGAGCAAGGAAAGGCCAAGGCAATCAAGGCAATCAGAGTAAAAGATGTAGCACTCACAATTCACATCTTTAGGTTTTGTTTCTTGTTTGGTTTTGGGTTACTCTCAGGCCACACTAGGTAAGAACTGACCTTCTGCACACCTGTCCATCTCTTCCGAGTCCTGTAACCAGGCTGCCACTTTACTCTGGCCGGTTGTGCAGGTTGCTGGGAGGCTATTGCTGCATGGCAAAGGGGACTGCCATGGAAAGCTGTTTGGTTGCATCTACGGTAAACAAAAACAGACGCATTGTGTGGTTATGAAACAGAACATTTCAATTATTAAAAAAATACAAGTATCCTCAAAGCTGTATTAACAAAGATAGAAAGAAAATGCACACTCAAAACATTGAAGAAGCCTCTTGGCTAAATGTGGTTTGTGCTCAGTGAGGGTGACATTCCTAAACAATAATCTCTCAGTAAGTTGCCATCTCCATCATTCAATGAAAGGGACAACATTTAAGTGTGTTGTATCTCATAATCACAAGGACCTGCCAACTCAAATTCCCAATAATTTGTATTAAGTTGTATGTGCAGTGTCCTTATGGCAGTACTTTTAACTCACGATTTAAGGTCTTTCCTTTGCAAAAGTTTCCTGTACCCTACGACTCAAGGTATCCTCAATCACACATGATTCCTAAAGACATCATCCACCAGTAAGCAACCTTGCCATGCCTTGAATTCATACTGAAAATTATTTATAAAAAAGGCAGTCTTAGCAAGTTATTACCTACAGCTTTCCATTAAAGTTATTATCTACAGACTTTTCATTAAAAATTTTATGTGAAATAAGTGAATGTTGTATTAAGTATATAGATACTAAGGTGACTGCGAAAAACAGTGAGAAAAAAACTTATTTCTTAAAAAATTATTTAAAAACTTCATAGTTGACTTTAATATTCAATTACAACTGAATTGTGTCTCTTCTAAATCATTACAAAGTGAATGATGCACATTTTTAGCAAACCCAGGCTTATTTATTACCCACAGAGGGCCACAAACCAATTAACATTCAGAAGTCTCATAATTTGATACTTAGAAGGCAGCAAAGTGATAAAAAGCTCTTTTCACTCTTTACTGCATTTTGATAAATGTAATGGAAATCTTTCACCAAGTAGATCTTAGAGGTATGCCATTAACCAGAGCAATAGCTATGTTTTGAAAACTAGAGCTGAAGAGCTTTCTTATTCCAAGGCAAACACTGGGGAGAATTTGATTTTAGTCTTCTATTCTCAGATACCACCCAAGTTATTTAATTAATAACATGAAATGAAAATAACATATTTTCATCAATACTCTGTGCCAATGATGTAGGCAGAAGCTGGAAGAACCAAAGAATTAAAAATTTGTATTTTTTAAAGATCTATTTGGAATACATTTCTCATTTAATGTGGACTAATTCTAGGAATCAGTCTACCCTCTGGTGAGAACACAGGAGGCCAGAGAAACTTGACACTATCTTGGGCATCTGTAAGTTCCCATCTTCCTGATGCCCGGACCAGCTGGTTCGTTTCCTTTTTTATTTCAGAACTGGTTGGTAGCACAGTTAATCCAACACCTTATTCCTAGAAGAAAGATAATTAAATAGTCCTTGGCGAGCCTGCAACCAGAATGGAATAATGTAAAGCTTAAGGTTGGGTGTGGTGGCTCACGCCTGTAATCCCAGCACTTTGGGAGGCTGAGGTGGGCAGATCACTTGAGGTCAGGAGTTTGAGACCAGCATGGCCAACATGCCAAAACCCTGTGTCTACTAAAAATTAGCTGGGTGTGGTGGTGGGCGCCTGTAATCCCAGCTTACTCAGAAGGCTGATGGAGGAGAATCGATTGAACTCAGGAGGAGGAGGTTGCAGTGAGCCAAAATCATACCACTGCACTCCAGCCTGGTGACAGAGTGAGACTGTGTCTCAAAAAAAAAAAAAAAAAAGAAAAGAAAGAAAGAAAAAGAAAAGAAAAAAAAAGAAAAAAGAAAAAGAAATAATGTAAGGTTCAGGATAATTTTAACATAATTAATAGGATCTAATAAAAATTACCATTAAAATAACAAAAACTGAATACAGTAGTTTCATTTAATCTGCTTTGGTTAGTATTGCAGTTATTCTATGAGGTTTTTCAAACGTTTGCAAAGGAAAGTTGTGTATATGTAAGGCATACATTCCTGTGTAAGCAAACAAAGAAAAGCAGAATCTTCACTGGAACATTCTTGAACACAACATACTATGGCAGCCAGCTTCCTCACCCTCTCTGCCCTCAATTTCAGGTGCCAAGTGTGAAACTGGAGCACCCCTGGGCAGTGCAATGGGTTAGGTTTCAGGAAACTCAATTATTGAATACAAAGCAGAAACAGCTGTTTCTGTCTGTTGACTTAACCTTGATTTTTTTTTAAACAAACAACATCTCTAGCTTTCATCAACATAGAATTGAACTCTTACTTCAGTCCAAAGAACAAGGTCAGCCTCCCTTAGTCTGGCACCTGGTAAAATGGAAAGGGCAATGATTTTGGAAACACATGTGGGCTCAGATCCTGGCTCAGCTGTTTAATGGCTATGTCACTTCTAGACAAATTTTTTTATGTTTGTGAACTTTGGTTATTTGTAACACAGAGCCTGACCACTTAACTAGGCTATTACTCATATTACTGTCACATTCTTGAGCTCACTTGTACTAACTTCATGGGGAAATTTAATAGCCTCTCAATGGGTCACACATATATTATAGGTCAAGATACAAAAGTAAGTTTCATTTTCAAGACTTTGAGGTCTTCTTATTACCATCCAGGAGGGCATCTGATTTCTGAATGTTGATTAAATAGATGTTTACTTTACTTCCTAACAGTCCTACAAAGCCACATGAAGTCAGAAGGTAATCTGTTCATAAAAGGGAAAAATAACTGCTAATTCTCTCGGTGATCCACATTTCTGCCCAATTTATACTTGCGATTACCTTTCATGCCAAATGTCACTGTTGTCTTCTGAGTATTAGTTTACAAAGCAAACCTCCTCCTTCTGGTTTTCCAAAATGAGATTCAGTTATACATTTGCATAATTTTCTTTTCTTTTTTTTTGAGATGCAGTCTTGTTCTATCGCCCAGGCTGGAGAGTAGTGGCATGATCTTGGCTTACTGCAACCTCCACCTCCTGGGTTCAAGCAATTTTTGTGCCTCAGACTCCCGAGTAGCTGGGATTACAGGTGCATGCCATCACACTCAACTAATTTTTGTGTTTTTAGTAGGGACGGGGTTTTCACCATGTTGGCTAGGCTGGTGTTGAACTCCTGACCCTCATTTATCTGCCCACCTTGGTCTCCCAAAGGGCTGGGATTATAGGCATGAGCCACCATGCCTGGCCAAAATCTGCATAATTTTCTAAGCGATTTTCAGGCTGATTTTTATAGAACAAAGTCATACCCTTCCATCCACTACAGAAACATTAGCAGCTGGTGAGGATTCAGCTGTGGAAGTTGAAGGAAATATGTGAAAACTAGCATCTCTTGGTGATCTCACAATTTCATTCTGACGATATAACCGGTGATGTCGCAGTTTCGAGACCCATGCATCAAACCAGTCCTGGGATTTCACCTAAAACAATGAACAAGAGGAGAAGGTAACTGTAAAATCACTCTCCTGCCTACCACTGGTGTAGGCAAATGATTTCCCCTGATAATGGCAGAGAAACTGTTGAAAAGTGATTTTACCTTCAAATGATAGATGTGCTCTTCCGTGTCAAGGTCTATTCTTCGGGCTTTCTTTTTAATTGACATGACTGAAAGTCCAACATCTATGCTTCCATGGACTTTTCCTTTTTGAATCTGAAATCAAAAGACTAGTAAATAGGCTGAAAGGATATATGCTTTGATGTTTCTGTACTGGATTTAAGTAAACTCAAGGTAATCTTTAACTTACCTATGGGTACATATGGGTACATATACCCCCTTACCTACGGGTACCTATGGGTACATATACTCCCTTAACAAACAGAAAATAGTTAAGGTTCTATGGATTAGGCTCTAGGAGAGTTGATGCTGCAGCAACTTCACACCAATTTTTATAAATAAGACCATTCATCTTCTTCCTGTTTTGGCATAGAATGTAATGCTAATTCTTCATAATTCTAGATTGCACAGTTTATATTCTCCCAGAAGGACATTTTCAGTGGTTCCTAAAATAACTGTGGTCAGTCTTTGACCTATAACCCAGAACATCCCTGAGTAATCAGCTGGCAGACAGCTGCTGGGGCAGAACGGGGCAGCTGCGACCAAAAAGCAGGGAGCAGCCGGCTCTTCCTTCTCACTGCTTCTCTGATCAAGGACATAGCTGATTCAATGGCAGGGATGAGGACAAAACTGAAACCTGAGACTTCTGTTACTTCCCCTACGCAGTGATGAACGAAGGAATTTTCCAGTGTTACATGCAAGCTACTCCTTTGTATACTAAAAAAAAAAAAAAAAACAATTTGGAATAATTTTTGTGAATTGTGATCTCCAAGATGAAAAGGTGTATGAAGTAGAAATAAAATGTGTGAGATAGTTTTTAAAAGGACATTGAAAAGAACAAAGCAGCACACATAAAGCAGAGTTTATTGGGAGATACAGAAAAAAGCCTATTTGTGTTTTCTCTCCAAGTGACAGAAGGTGATTTTACTCATGTCTCACTTTTAGGTTTAAGCTTCTGTTTTTAATAACACGCATCAAAATAGTTAAATCTTCATGCACTAGGTGGACACACTTTAGAACATGGAAGTTTGGAAGCTTGTGAAATCTTACAGGCCCAGACATGCACAAAGCTGGTAACTATGGCACAAGGCTTGTACAATTACAGTGTTTATTCACTTCAAGCAGAATTCGAAATCAATCTTTGAAACATGTCCTGTGTGCTACTTACATCGAGTGGTGCCTTCGAATACTTTAACATCCCATTATCCAGGACGAAAAAACGCTGCAAGAACCAAACACCCTCAGTTATGTCTATATTTTGAATTATATAAAACATTCACAAATGTGGGTCTAATGTTGCTTTGCATTTAGTAATCAATATGTTTGACCATTTTAATGTATCTGGATTCAGTGCATTTGGCCACAGTCAGCCACATTAAATGGTAAGGAGATAAGAGGTCTAGTTTCATACTGTTAACCTACCAAGATTCTTTTATATATAATCCAGTGGGGATGGAGTCTTATTACCATGGTTTTTTTTAACAGGGAGGGAATCTGAGGACCTGAAGCTACAATTCTCTTAATGAACCACATTGGGATGTTTTTGAAAGTGAGAAATGAGAATAACCTGGGTTAGGTCACAGTGACTCTGAGAAGGGCGCTATACAGGTCTACAGGGAATTTTTCACTGTGAACGTAAACTCCTGAATTTTCCCTGGATACCACAGATAATTCCTAAAGATGTTTATGTCCATTACAGAAGCCAATGGACTGAATCTATGAATAATGAATTATCTGGAAAGTTTAAGTGGGCTTAGCAATATACTTACATCTCTACTTAGCGAATGCTTGCATTCTACTATTAATAAAAGAGGTTGGAAATTATTTCTGAACTATATTAAGGGTTAAAAAAAAGAGAGAGGTTTTTGGCAATTTTTGTCTCCTCCAAGATAATCCTAGTCCAGTCTGAATGGATTTGGCTGCTTTTGCTCCACAAATACTCAGGAACTCTCAGTCGTTGATTTTTCGTCCATGGGAAATTCACAAGAGAACAAACAGCTCTCAGGGCCCAGTCAAATAATGGGTCCTGGGCCCTCAAGTTCTATAGATGCAAGGAGTCTTCCTGTTTGTGGAAAGTTACTCTGCTGGAAAGTTACGTGATTTGGGACCTCTTAGTTGCTGAGATGGAGGCAGTCAAGTCTTGGGACTGCCTTCTGTGAGTACAGTGGCCTTCTGTGAGTTCTGCATGGAGAACCCCTATGAGTTCTAGATAGAACTCACAGAAGGCTACTGAAACCCGTTTGTCACAGGTTCTGCAAGACAACAAGTAAACACTGGAAAAGAGTCTCTACAGTTGAAAAACACTTGATTAAAATCATCTGCCCTTAACTTGGTCAATCCAATGGGCTGGCATCTGAATAAACACATGGTGGTTGTAGAGATCAGGAGAAAAGACAGCAATGCCAAGCAGGCCCTCCTATTATTTATGGAGAAGAATGTTCACGATTTTTTATTTTATTTTATTTATTTATTTTTAAAGATGGGGTTTCACCATGTTGGCTAGGATGGCCTTGATCTTCTGACCTCGTGATCCACCCACCTCGGCCTCCCAAAGTGCTGGGATTACAGGTGTGAGCCACAACTCCCAGCCCATAACAGAATGCTCAAAGGCATGGTCTAGAGAGTTGCTGCCAAACCACAGCCAGTTTTGCTGAAACATGGACTGAAAGTGCTAAATTAAACTTAGCAATTCATAGAAAAATTTGTTTCTTTGACCTGTTTTTCCTGTGTTTCCATTTCTATCTATCAAAGAATTTCAGCAGAGATCACCTATAGCATTTCATAAGGAAAGAGATTAGCAAGGCCAACAATTTGGGGAAACACAAAAAGGTAAGGTCAGAATGAAAGGAAGCAGTGATCTTATGAAGGAGGATGGCCAGTTGGCGAACATCTCAGGAAAAACATCAGTGAGGACAGGTCCTTGGCACTGTGATAATATTAGGGTTCTGGAAAGATGGTTTCTGACAAGGAGGAGGGCACTTTCAGAGACGGGACCAGGACGACATTTCCCATGTGTTCATTTTTAAGTCTTTCCCTTAAAACATATAAAATGTTTCCTCAAGGAAGTTAAAATCCATAACCTCCCTGTGTTGACCCAGTGGGGGGCCACCACTGGCCATTTGGGCTGATACACTTATCTACCCTGAGATGAAATCCACCTGCAGATGTGGCAAGCAGACAGACTTATTCTTCCACCGACTTCAAAGAGGATACTGGGTGGCCTAATAAAGAGTTTAAACTGAAAGTGTACGGCAACTTCCTCCTCCTTAGTCTGACAGAATTCTTGCTACTCAGGTAATGGCAAAATGCAGTAAAAAACATTTTCTCCAAAATTAAAACTGGGAGATAGGATGAAAATGTTGAGAAGAAGGTGAGGAATAAACTATAGACTTTAAACAGCAGTAAAACTTCCAGGATCAGTGATTTTCCAGCTTTAGTTTGTACTGGTAACAATAAGACTAGGAACTTATCCCCAAGAACTAAATAGAAGTTCATGTGCCAGGATGTTCATCACATCCCAACAGTAAAAAGTAAGGTGTGTCTTCCATGTCCAGCAATAGGGAATCAGCTCGATAGCAGTGGGATATATAATACAGATCCATCCAAAGTGATACATGAATTTAAAATACCTCATATTTCAAAGACTATTTAATGAAAACATATCTATACTAACTTAAGGGAAAAAAAGCAAATCAGACAACAATATATACAAACTGGATTTTAAATATCATGTAAGTACATTTTTTCCTCCCTATGTATATTACAGATCTCAGTCTCTGTTAAGTAGAATAGACTGCAACCCATACAGTTAAAATGAGGTCTTAAATGTTTTATGGCAGGGTGTGGTGGCTCACACCTGTAATCCCAGCACTTTGGGAGGCTGAGATGAACGGATTACTGGAGCCAGGATTCAAGACCAGCCTGGCCAACACGGTGAAACCCTGTCTCTACCAAAAGTATGAAAATTAGCCAGGTGTGGTGGTGTGCACCTGTAGTCCCAGCTACTTGGGAGGCTGGGGTAGGAGAATTGCTTGAATCTGTGAGGCGGAGGCTACAGTGGGCTGAGATCATGCCACTCACTGCATTCTAGCCTGGGCAACACAATGAGACTCTGTCTCAAAAAAAAAATCTAGTTTTACACATATAGCCATATTCTTAGTTTCTCACCTCATGATAGCAAATAAAATCTTTATTTATGAAGATGATCTAAACCTGAATATGATAAAAATGTTACCTTGTGCCAGCCTTTTAAAGGCCATTTTCTTTTCTTCAGCATAAAGCCCTCATGTTTGTCTGGTTTCTGGACATTGGTTTGGCCTATTTTCAGCCCTTCTATAATTTCCCAGCTGTCAGCTTCCTGAGAGAAAAGAAGAAAAACAAATCACATGTTTCTCAGTATTTGATGACACACTTAAAGCAGATTCTTAAGTAGAAGTTGCTTTTGAAGCAATACTAGGCCCACCAGAAAGAAGTATGAACAACATTCCGGAGCAAATGCCAACATCAAACACAGCTATGCACTTTTAACTGAAGTTAAAAAGAGTTTCCCAGGTAGACCTAGGGGTAAGCGGGGTCCTTCAGAGACTCAGTGGAGCCACCTTGTCTGTTTGGTGTAGGATGGAAATTCGATTGCCTGTACTCAGAATGTTTAAAATGCATTTTTCCAGACAGTGAATCCCTGGGCACAGAGGTACTTTAAAGTTTCAAAATAAGACTATTTTGATGACAAATGTTCAATTAGTGTGCGGACCTGGCTTTTTGTGTAGAAATGGAAAGGCTGCTGTTGTTTCAGGTGGCTCGGAACCTGCTATTACCAGGGAATAACAGTGCTGTGGTCACGACTGCTCTGAGGGAGGCTTGCATGCATTCCAAAGGGCACATTAGAACATCTGCTTGCCAAAGACACACCAAAGAAATCCGTGTTTTCAAAGATAGACATGCCCCTGGGAGCTTAAGGGTTGTATTTCTTAGTAGTGAACTGCAATTCAACAAGTGATCACTATTTATGAATAATGTTTAGAATGAGAGGAGAAACTAGTAGGCTCTCATAAAAAGTCTAACGCCTGTGGCTTTTGACTCACACAGAAAGGTAGATAACCATTCTATTCCATAAAATGACCTCCATCTATGTGTAAATATATTCACAAGAGCACTCTCTGTTCTTAGAGATATATCCACTGTGTTTAGTGGCACTTCTATTTTCAGTAGCCCCATCCACGGATAGTATCTCTAGATAAATAATATTTTTATTTCTGGCTAGATTTATTTGGAGGCTGGTGTTCATCTTTGATTTACTTTATGTGTTTGTGTGGATGATGAAGAACATTCTGTATAACTTGTGAAAAAAGAAACATTTAATAAGTGCAGATCTTTGCAAGTTTTCTTCTAAAACTCAGATTGTAGTAAGAGGTACTAACTATTAATTTCTTTTTAAAGTTTTTTGAATTTTTTATTTCAACGGGTTTTTGGGGCATAGGTGGTGTTTGGTTACACGAATCAGTTCTTTAGTGGTGATGTCTCAGATTTTGTGCACCCATCACCCAAGCAGTGTACACTGTACCCAATGTGTAGCCTTTTATCCCTCACCACCCCCGAGCCTTTCCCCAGAGTCCACAGAGTCCAATGTATCATTCTTATGTATAGCTACCAATTTCTAACATAGTGTTTTCTTCTTCTTTGGGATTTTAACTCCAGGAGGGGAAAAAACTGAAATAAGATAGAAAGGCAAAAAGTTAAAATGCATTTCTTAAACATAGATGTGACAGCTTTGAGCAGATAATGTTATTCAGTCTCTTGCAATATTACTAAGTCCAGTAAAAGAAATAGAAAAGAATCCTACTGTAGTTCTCACAACGAAATAGGCTTTCAAACTGACAGAAGCAAAAGATAAAATCAGATCAAACAATGTTCCCCCATTTCAATTGTAAATGCTGTGGATAATGTTACAAATAAAGTGTGTAAGAAATGAAACAACTCATCTTAGTACAAAATAGAACCTTCTATGTTCTATTTTCCATTATGTTAAAATTTCTCCCTCTTTGCTTAGTAGACTAGGACTATCTTAAGAAAACTTAAATTATTTTCTAAAATTGAAGCATTTGTTTTTGTAATTTCAACAGATTTTTTTTTTCTACTTAAAAGTCTCCAAATTTCACTGAAAAACGCAACACGAGAACTTTGTGAAGCATGCACAAGTTTCAACAGCTGAATTGACCAAGCAGAAGAAAGGATATCAGAGGTCGAAGACCAACTCAATGAAATCAGATGAGAAGGCAAGACTAGAGAAAAAAGGGTAAAAAGAAATGAACAAAGTCTCCAAGAAATATGGGACTATGGGAAAAGACCTAATCTACGTTTGATGGGTGTACCCGAATGTGATGAAGAGAATGAATCCAAGCTGGAAAATACTCTTCAGGATATTATCCAGGAAAACTTACCCAACCTAGCAAGGCAGGCCAATATTCAAGTCCAGGAAATACAGAGACCACCACAAAGATATTCCACAAGAAGAGCAACCCCAAGGCACATAATCGTCAGATTCACCAGGGTTGAAATGAAGGAGAAAATACTAAGGGCAGCCAGAGAGAAAGGTCGGGTCACCCACAAAGGGAAGCCCATCAGACTCACAGCAGATCTCTCAGCAGAAACTCTACAAGCCAGAAGAGAGTGGGGGCCAATATTCAACATCCTTAAAGAAAAGAACTTTCAACCCAGAATTTCATATGC
Source organism: Leontopithecus rosalia (assembly GCA_028533165.1). Lineage (NCBI taxonomy): Eukaryota > Metazoa > Chordata > Mammalia > Primates > Cebidae > Leontopithecus > Leontopithecus rosalia. The sequence goes on along the minus strand of JAPYYA010001732.1, from coordinate 99 downwards.
AGCCAAACTGAGCTTCATAAGAGAAGGAAAAATAAAATCCTTTGCAAACAAGCAAGTACTCAGAGATTTTTGTCACCACCAGGCCTGCTTTACAAGAGC
>JAPYYA010001730.1:0-14836 GCA_028533165.1 Leontopithecus rosalia | reverse complement strand
CATCACATATGTGTCTGCTTTGCCTGCCAGCAGTAGTATTCCATCATATATATCTCATTCATTATATATATATATATATATATATATATATATGTATATATATATATATATATGTATGTATATATATATATATATATATATGTATGTATATATATATGTATGTATATACCACAGTTTCTTTATTCACTCATTGATTGATTAATGGGCATTTGGGTTGGTTCCAGAATTTTGCAAATGTGAATTGTGCTGTTATGAACATGTTTGTGCAAGTATCTTTTTCAAATAATAACTGCTTTTCCTCTGGGTAGATGCCCAGCAACGGGACTGCTGGATCATGTGGTAGTTTTGCTTTTAGCTCTTTAACAATCTCCACACTGTTTTCCATAGTGGCTGTGCTAGTTTACATTCCCACCAGAAGTATAAAAGTGTTCCCTTTTCACTGCATCCACACCAACATCTACTGTTTTTTGATTTTTTGATTATGGCCATTCTTGCAGGAGTAAGGTGGTATCACATTGTGGTTTTGATTTGCATTTCCCTGATCATTAGTGATGTTGAGCATTTTTTTCATGTTTGTTGGCTATTTGTAGATGTTCTTTTGAGAACTGTCTACTCATGTCCTTAGCCCTCTTTTTGATGGGATTATTTGTTATTTTCTTACTGATTTGTTTGAGTTCATTGTAGATTCTGGATATTAGTCCTTTGTCAGATGTCCAGATTTTGAAGATTTTCTCCCATTCTGTAAGTTGTCTGTTCACTGTGCTGACTGTTCCTTATGCCATGCAAAAGCTTGTTAGTTTAATTTGGTTCCAGCTGTTTATCTTTGTTTTTATTGCATTTGCTTTTGGGTTTTTGGTTATGAAATCCTTGCCTATGCCAATGTCTAGAAGGGGTTTTCCAATGTTATCTTCTAGAATTTTTATAGTTTCAGGTGTTAGTTTTTTTTTAACTTTAAGTTCTGGGATATATGTGTAACCTGCAGGTTTGTTACACAGACATACATGGAGGCATACAGTTTTATATTGCTTATGTCACCATCTTCGGTGCAGGGAGTGCACAGAGATCTAAGAGACAGCTGAGTCTTACTGATTTCCTGTCGAATTTTGAGGCCTGTTACTATAGCTCCTCTGATATCCCCTCTGTGATATCTGGATTTTCTTACTCTTGGAATTTGAACAGAATTTCTCAAGACTTTATCAAATGACTATATACTTTAGTCGTGTCTTCTTGTCAAATTTTGAGGCCTGTTACTATAGCTCCTCTGATATCCCCTCTGTGATATCTGGATTTTCTCACTCTTGGAATCTGAACAGAATTTCTCAAGACTCTAGACTCTATTAAATGACTATATACTTTAGTGGTGTCTTCTTGGTTACCACTCTCAAGGGTATTCCTATTTCTCTGGCAAAGAGGCAGGTACCAGAAAAATATTGCTGTTACTGAGAGATGTGTGTGCCTAGAAGTAGAAACTATAGCATTCTGGCTGGCAAAGCAGATATGACAATTTAATACATAAAAGGAATGTAGAGAGATGGAGTTGTTGCATATGGTCTAGGAGAGGAAATTTATAGAAGGGAGCAATGAACATTGAAGGAAATTGTTTTATTACTGAAAGAAAAGCCTCAACTGAGAAATTCTAGGTGGCACTGGACTGACTTGGATTCCTCCAGGATTGAGTGAGCCCAAATCAATGGCTCTTACAGGAATGCTCAGGCATGCATCCTGTATCTCCCTCAAGGAGGCCATTCAGAATCATGTTTCAGCTGTGGAGAGTAGGGCTTAGATCCAGCCATGGGTTAATCCACCATTAGGTCCTTAAAGAAGCAGAGGGAGGAGGAGTTGATTGATCTGTGTTCTGAGGGGTAGCAGAACTCACCCTCAGAGCCCTCAGACCTATATGATGGCAGTGATGCCCAGAGGTAAACTTTGCCTGGTAACTGCATCTGTAGCAATCTATGATTTCAGAATCAATTTACTTGATCAACTGAGTTCACCAAACTCCTCAGATGGGCATTTAAAGCCCTCTACAATTTGGCACTGCTCTTTCTTTTCATGCTTAGTTCTCAGGATATGCCTCTATATACCCAACTTCAGTTGCAATCATCCACTCAGCATTTTCCAAATGTGGCCTTCAGTCAACGGATGCTAAGCCATTGCTCAACCTGTCTTCTTTACTTACAATGCCTTCTCATACTATGACTGCCAAAGTCCAACACATTCTTCAGATCTCAGCTGAAATCATGCTCCTTCCCCACAGATTCTTCCAGTAGAATTTAATGGTCTCCTTTGCAAATTTGCAAAATCTTTTGAACATCTGTTATATAATGTATCATATTTTATCCTAGTGAATTTATTTTATATATATATGTGTATGTATTTGTTTTCTTATCCAATTTGGAAATCTCATAAAAAAAAACAATATGACCCTATTATGCTTCAGATAGTACCTTGCATATAGAGGCACTCAATAAAGCTTGTTGCATTCAACTCTGAAGTTGAGGCAAATCATAAATGTGATTGGATGTCAAATATAGAAGATTTAATGGCTTTTCAACATTTAAAATACCATCTGATCTTTTTTGGCATCTGGCATAACTTTCTATAAGTCTTTATTTCTTTTTCTTGGTTCTATTCTGCTTTCTCACCAAAACTCTAGACCGTTAACCCTTGCTCAGTGTCTGGGAAGGCATGAAACCTACCCTGCCTTTGATCCTCGTGGGGCTGCTGTGCAAGCAGCTGCCTGACTGTCCTCACTAGCCCAGGAGGGGCACACACGCCCTCCCGAGTGGCTCCTGGGAAGCCTTTGCATTCTCCTGCCTTTTAGTGCTATTAGACTTTTTTTTTTTTTTTTTTTTTTTTTGAGACGGAGTTTTGCTCTTGTTACCCAGGCTGGAGTGCAATGGCGCGATCTTGGCTCACTGCAACCTCTGCCTCCTGGGATCAGGCAATTCTCCTGCCTCAGCCTCCTGAGTAGCTGGGATTACAGGCACGCACCACCATGCCCAGCTAGTTTTTCGTAGTTTTAGTAGAGACAGGGTTTCACCATGTTGCCCAGGATGGTATCGATTTCTTGACCTCGTGATCCATCCGCCTCAGCCTCCCAAAGTGCTCGGATTACAGGCTTGAGCCACTGCGCCCGGCCCAAGCTTTTTCTTTTAAGATGATTCTTCTACATCTATTCTCCTAATCAATGTACTCTAGAACACAGGAGCCAAGGTGGTATAATAGTTTAAAGTGTGGACTTTGGAGTCCTGTTATCTGAGCTTGAATTCTAGCTCTATTACCTACTAGGTATTATCTTGGGAAAGATGCTTAATATTATCAAAGCAACTCACTTCCCTCCCCTTTCTTTCTTCATTCACCTGCCCTTCCCTTCCTTTCTTCATTCACCTGCCCTTCCCTTCCTTTCTTAATTTTTTTTTTCTCTCTCTCTCTTTTTTTAACCAAAGATGGGTTCTCTCTATGTTGCCTAGGCTGGTCTCAAACTCTTGGCCTGATGATCCTCCCGCCTTGGCCTCCTGAAGTACTGGGATTATAGGTAGGAGTCACCGTGCCTAGCCAGTAACTTTTTCAGTGGTGAAATAGAAATAATAACATATTAACTCATAGAACTCCTCTGAAGATTAAATGATATAGATGCATGCTGGGGGTAATCAGATACTTCAATAAAATAGTGGTGGTGACTTTCATTCTTTATCTCTATTCCTACATATGTTACGAGTAATGTTTGCTACTCTTATTTGTGTTATACTCTTTAAGTATAATTTACTTTATCCCTGGGCGATGTCCCCAGTCAGAGATACGTAGGATATATTGGCAAGATAAAGGCAACCCCATCTTCTTCTGGGTAATCTCCATCTTCCATCATTCTTTTATCTTTTCTCAATATTGGTATTTTTTGAGGCCTCTTATTTATATTTTCATCTAGAAATGAGTGTCCTTGCTGTGGAGCTATTTTTTCAATTTTGCACTAACTTTTATGGATATATGTATTTGTCTAGTATAAGCAGAGTTATAAACTAGACATCCAGAACAACTCTGTTCCTGAAGCACAAACCAGCAAATCACAAACCTGTAGCAAACGTGGGTTAGTAAAAATAAGATTAAAATAAGATTTAAGTCTTAAAAATAAGACTTCAGACTTCAATTTTCTTTGTATTTAAAAACTGTCACAAATGTTAAATTAGTAAGTCTCATAGCAGCTCTTTCAGATAAGCCCTTAGGTAAACGTTTTCTCTCACAGTTTTTGAATCTGAGTCGATGCTGAAGACTAGCTGGCCTGCCTGTTGTCCGGCCCCTGAATTATGCAACTCATCTCCAAATGAGGCCTGAAGTGTTGCAGGAGGTAATCAATAGAAGGGCTTGATCGATGTTCAATAGAGGAAGAAAAGCCTAATGAACAAAATATAGGACTGGGAGCATAGCCAGCTCTGAATTCCAATCTTCTTTTGGCCTTGTAAGCAGAAGACTGACTTGGTAATTTCACTCCTGGAGTATATCCCTATAACTGCATCCTTCTCTCCACAGATCTTGCTCTGCTTGGAGCCTCTTACTCTAATTGGCAAATGGTCGAAGAGATCATGAGAAAATGACATGCAGCAGCCACAGAAGCTATATGAGCCTGTTTTTCACCATTGTTTATCCCTGATACCAGAGCACGTTTATATGTGTGTGTGTGTGCGCGTGCACATGCATGTGTGTGCGTGTGTATCCATGTACATGCATACTAATGTGCATTCCTCTTCCTTGGACTCTGTGCTTACTGACTCTGTCTCTGACTTCTAATACCCTGACATTCATTCAGTCAGTGTCTATTTGCTGAGTTCCACTCTCTGTGGGGAATTGTGCTGGTGACCAGGGACTCAGTCATGGACAATACAACAGAGGACCTTGCTCTCAATTCTTAAAGATCCATTAGACGAGAAAATTTGGCTTTGTTTCATTTTACCTTTTACTATTTTATTATGAACATTTTCAAGCATGCAATAAATGGGGGAAATAGACAAACCCCAATGTATAAGTATCTACTACTCAACTTCAAAAATTATCAACAAATGTCTGATCTTGTTTGACACTGGCCTTTATCTACTTGCTCATCCCTCACTACCCGTACATACACATGGTTGTGAAGCAACTTCCAGCCTTCATGCCATTGTGGGAGGACAGTTTGATTTCCTCAGATGGAGTCTGAAGAGAGGACTTCTTTTGCCAGTGCTTCTCATTGGTGCCTTGGCAATGCTGCCTTCTCTTCTTCAAGTGTTAGATTTCAGACACTGCAAAGGACTGCTGAGAAGACTTCGGTCACACCAGTCCCCTAGAAGAGCTCACTTACTCCTAACGCTTTTATTCCCAGGGAGCTCTACTCTGCAAAGAATGATGGGAGCAGAAAGGCAATGGAACTGGATTTGGGTGTGGAGTAAAACAGGGCTAATGAGCCCTGGTGTGTTAGGCATCTGCCCAAGGACACATCTTTATATGGTCAGTTGTTTATGGCTCCCAACACCCTCTAAGGCCCCTTGAGCCCAAACTTAACTAAAAGTCTCGAGTGCATTTTTTTTAAAAATTGTACTATAGGTTCTAGGGTACATGTGCAGATCATGCAGGATTGTTGCATAGGTACATACATGGCAATGTGGTTTGCTGCCTCCATCCCCCCATCACTGCATCTGGCATTTCTCCCCATCTTATCCCTCCCCGACCTCTCCACCCCCACACTGTCCATCCCTTGGCCCCCCCTACAACAGACCCCAGTGTGTGATGCTCCCCTCCCTGTGTCCATGTGTTCTCATTGTTCAACACCTGCCTATGAATGAGAACATGCAGTGTTTGATTTTCTGTTCTGTGTCAGTTTGGTAAGAATGATGCATTTTAACCTAAATTCTTGGCCTTTGCCACTTGTGAGTTTTTGTGTTTCTCTGTCATTGGAGGCTTGGTGTTTGCCCTGGGAGCCAGATTAGCAGAGAGTGATCTTGAGGAATGAGTGATAGAGTAATAGTAGTAGTAATAACCATAATAAAACAAAGATGTGTTGAGTTTACTCTGTGCAGGCATTCATTTGATACAATTCTATGAGGTAGGTTGCATCTCTTTTATAGATGTAGAAACCATGAATAAATTGACCGAGGTCACAGGCAGTGAGAAGCAAGCTGGAATACAAACCCAGGCAGCCTAGTTGCAGAGCCCACCCTCTTAACCACTATGCTATATATTCTATGTTACATATTATATATTACAGTTTTTCTGGTGTCTCATGAGTAACCACTAGCCTCTGGGGGAAAAGACTCTGACAAGAAAAGTAAGGACAAAGATGAAAGAGAGAAGGTAATATTAACAAAATTAAAAAACTCACGCCTGTAATCCTAGCACTTTGGGAGGCCATGGTGGGAGGATTACTTAAGCTTAGGAGTTCGAGACCAGCCTAGAGAACATAGTGAGGCCTAATTTCTGTTTTTAAACATATATGAAGAAAGAAAAAAATAGTGAGATCTACTTGTAGCAAATGTACCATACTAATGTAAGATGTTAATAATCGGGAATACTGTGTGTAGCAGAATAGAGGGCATATAGAGACTTCATTCTTTCTGTGCAATTTTCCTGCAAAATAAAGACTTTTAAAAAATAAAGTCTTCCCAAGATGATACTGAGTGGTAAACTGGAACCACAGGTGCATACCACCATGCCCTGCTAATTTTTAAAAATTTTTTGGTAGAGACAGGATCTTACTATGTTGTCCAGGCTAGTCTCCTGGGCTCAAGCAATCCTCCTGCCTCAGCCTCCCAAAGTTCTAGGATTACAGGTCTGCACCTGGTCCTGTATTTTTGTTATCATCCTTATCCTGGCAGGATCAGGATATGCCAAACTCTGCCCAAAGTATTTCGGCCCTGGAGTGACTCTAAGAAAATATCTGTCCATTCTCAACATAGCCAGTATTTGCATCTATTATTATCAGGGTTGGGGGCACAGTGAGTGTGCATCTGGGTTAGTGTGAATAGTGTAGATTCCCAATCAGGCACCTTCCACACACATTTTTGTGAATGTGACTAGGTGAGTATGACTAGGTCATCATGTGCTTCATAATTATTGACTTGTAGATTCCCATTTTTCTTACAAGGGACATGGCTTATTGGGTAATAAATTCTGCTTCTGGTTTTTCCTTGGGGCTAATAGGATTAGAAACTAAGATATCTGGATAAGAGTGCTGTGAATAATAACCCAGATATTTTCCAAAGAAGCTATATGCTAATTTTGTTTATTTCCATGACCCAAGAGGAGGCCATGAATGACCCCAAGCAGTCACATCACAGTTTTTCCTTTGTTAAATGGTTCACCTTTTATGAGTAGATTATAAAACCACAGGGCGGAGCTTTGACATCTTCATTTGGTTTTATAGCTCTGTGTAGTCAGTGCTTAATAAATAATGGGGGCAATACCGCTAAATTGGTAAAAATAGATCTTACTTCACATAGAGCATTTGGGAACCATGAGGGTTAAGCCACAGTTTTTTCTGTGTATTGTAATTCAATCATACTTTAGAAGGTTTAGCAGTGGGAAATTGCTAGAACTACAAAATCAAGTCACCCCTTTTTCTTTTATCAGTTTTAAGGAATGTATAAAATAATCTAAGATAAAAACAAGGGAAAATTAAGCTCATATGTTTGCTAAACAAACAAAAAACTCAAAGATATAATTTATAAGAAACAAAATCATGATGTTTGAGAGTCTACAAATTTTGAGAATTATTTCCAGGTGCTACAAGTGAGATTTAAAGGTATTTCTAGACATTAACTCACAAGAGTTGTTAGCAAGATGTTTGTGTATGCACTCATCAGTATGTGAATATACAGTTGCTTCTTCATGAAAATTTGGAATATTCTGCATTATACCTTGTCAGTGCTTTGTTTCTCACCACGGGGCCAACACTCCTCTAAAAATCTGAATATATGTCCTAGAAATGCCGATCATCCTCTCATGGCTTCCTCCCAAACGATATAGTTGAGATCTCTTGGCCTCTGTCCTCTTCTAACCTGTTTGCTTTCAATCTGTGAACTTTACTTTGCTTCCTGCTCAAAATGGAACTCCGTCTAGGTGCTCTGAGACAGCTAGTCATGGCTTTAGTTCCTGGCTTTACCTCCACCTGCTTCCCTTTTCTTTCTTGTCATTGCTGCAGTTGCAGATGTCACATTTTCTTAGACCCTTCATGTGTCTTTGTTCAGTGTCTTTCAATGGAAAATCCAATTTTTATCAGTGGCTGTTACACTTTCTGGCCGTTTCAAATGTATAGGTTAAATTTGGACGTGTGCATGTGACTTTGATGTCATCTAAATAAAAATAAGCAAAGAACTTAAATTAAACACACACACACAAAATTAGGCAATGCCAGGAAGTCTACAGAAGATGACTGTGCAGCTGCTTCTCTTGCCCCTTGACTCCTCAGCTGTATCTGGCTCAGTAATGCAAATATTTATTTATAACCTAATCAAGGCATAAGGTCCTACTTTTGCTTTAGAAAGTATTATTTTTCCAATATAAATATAAATGGGAACTGAATGAGCGATTTTTGATATTTGGCTATTTCAAAGAACAGGGGAAAGAAAAGTAGGACATCCATCTTTATTGTAAGTCAGGATACTCTAAATGAAGAAAGCTTTTTTACTGGTGAAATTTTGTCTTGAAAAGATCGGGAAATCTTATGTCTAAGCTCTTTATTTGTCCTGATTCTTTTCTAGCCTTTGCCAATGCTTGTACAATTTTATTTATTAATGGACTTGGATTTAAGGTTATCAGCATCCTTTAATAACATGGAAATAACCTATCACATTCCATGCTGATATTATCTCCCCAATTTTTTCTTTCTTTTAATGAAACTTTCCAAGCTATCTATTTCATATACTAATATTTGCTGATAACTGCTTTATGTTGCAATGTAGTGAGTAATTTTGTTCTGTGCCTCTCGTTCTATTATCTTGATTTTAGTCTCAGCATTCTCTTCCTGAAGAGGTCCAGTTTATTGATTACAATTTATGCCAAGGTCATTTACTCCTAAAAGTTCAAACGGGCACCACCACCAGACTGAAGGCTTTTATCTTGACTCCTGAACTAACACACCATGTATTTCTTCCCATTACATCTATAGCAAGCATGTGCTGTCTTTTTTTAAAAAGTATTTCTGTTTTACTCTTTGTCTTACTTCTGGAGAAATTCCATCATGTTTCTTAAGTCTTCTGATAAATTTCTCAGAATTATTTCCTTTTTCTCTCCTCTCGACATGTTGCATGCACTCATCTCAATTCTTATAACCATATCTGGTCATTTATTTTCATTTTATGACTATATGTCCAGTAATGGCAGGTAGACAAATTTTGTAAGAGCTTGTTTTTCAAATTACACATGAGCCCCTGAAGATTCAAGTTTTTTTAAAAAAATTCTTCAGAACATAAAATTTCCCTGCAAATAGGTTCGGAATAGTGGTTTTAATTTTTTTTTTCCAAATCAGAAATCGTTGAAATCTACTTCATAATGACAACAAGGTGGTTTTCCATTGTCCTAACTCTTTGTGCTTTTTGTCCTTAACAATATTTTATGCTACAAATGGTATCAAACATGTCTTTGAACACTCCCACTCCAATCTCAAATCAACTATGTTTAGTATCACTTCATTACATTTTACAGTCAATACTACCATTACAGACTTGATTAAATGAACTCCACTGGGTTCTATAACATTAATTATGGCTGCACAACTCCTGCAGCCATCAGAGAACATTCATTATGTATGACTCCATCCACAGAAGGAGAAATTGCTGACTATTTGGGTGATTTTTTTTCAGAGGAGATCTGTAGTGACTGTTGATCTCCACAAAAATATAACCTATTTGAGGAAGACTCTCAAAGTGTAAAACTTTGTGGGGTCATTTTATACCTCAAAGATGAGACAGCAAAAGCAATGTGCTCTAATGCTAGTGAGCTAGCATTAGATCAATTTATGTTTTGCAAACTACTTCAGCTTGGCCCAATTATATAATAAACAGGGTTTCTCCCCAATTAACCATTATTCAATAAGTGTTTATTAAACAGCAATTATGTTGCCTACTTTACAATATAAAAGATGCAAAGATGTTTCGATCTCAAAAAGTTTATACAGGTAACAATATCAACTGTGTGTAAAAATTATAAGGCTTATATGTATCTGATGAAGCAAAAAAGTGGATATTGAGGAATAAGAAAGTTCTTAAAGTCTAATGTTGTCTTTTGGCTTCTGTTACTTTCCATATAGGAATAGTTCACATTTACATCCAGTTCTGAAACAAGTGACCTGGATTCCATAATAGTGATTTCTGCATGATTAGCTAATTCCTCCTCCCTGATTTGAGTTTTTCTGCTTGTAGAAACAGTCTCAAATAGAAGGGACACTGAAGTAAATAAATTAGTTAAAAAGAACCAATACAGTATAAATAAAATAAATACAGTTATCCCTGAGTATCTATGGGAGATTGGTTCCAGGACCCCTGTGGATACTAAAATCTGCTCAAGTTCCATATATAAAATGGTATAGTGGTTACATATAACCTGCACATCTTCCTGTATGCTTTAAATCATGTATGGATTACATATAATACCTAATATGATGTAAATGCTGTATAAATAGCTGTGTTATTTAGGAAATAATGATGAGGAAAAAAGTCTGTACCTGTTTGGCATAGATGAAACCATGGTGAGCCTAACTCCATTTCACTCTGTGGTTTGTTGAATCTGTAGATGTGGCATCTGCAGATATAGAATCTACAGATATGAAGGTCTGACTGTAGTTAGAAAACAGTTAATTTAAAACATATTTGTATTCGTACAGTTATTCATACCTGAATTCCATAGGTGTGGTTCTTGGTTTACTCAACAGTGCATCCTCACTGGGGATCTGGAATCTCCCTGCAAACAAGGGCACCTGGAACCAGAGAGTTGCTCTTGCTTTTGGCTCTTCACACCTTCAGTGTCACCCTCTTCACTCCTGGACAAGATGCCCTTTTCTTGAATCAAAGGTGGCCTTTCTTCACTGGCTATGAGAACTTAGACTCTGAATTTACTTAATAGATTCTTAACTGCAAAAATGCCATTACCACTATGAACATTATTTCTCTTTTACTATAGTAATTATTCTTTTTCTTTAAATCTTCTTTATAGATGTAATGCCAAAATTCTGACTCTATGTGGGAGATCATTTTGTTTCCATGAGAAGAAAGCAACACATTTTCCTGTTCTTTCTGTAAGAAAAGCCATATTTATATGAGTCATGATTTTGAAAGCTTTATGGTTTCCAACCTCAAGCAGACACCATCTCTCTATTTTTCAATTTTTAAAAATTTATTTATTAATTTTTAATTGTACTTTAGATTCTGGGGTACATGTGCAGATAATGCAAGATTGGTTCATTTTTGCATTGGTTGGGACTGGATTTTTCTTTTTCCCTCTGTTTAGTGCTTCCTTCAGGAGCTATTGTATGGCAGGTCTAGTGGTGATGAAATCTCTCAGTAATTTCTTGTCCATAAAGGGTTTTATTTCTCTTTTACTTATGAAGCTTAGTTTGGCTGGATATGAGATTCTGGGTGGAAAATTCTTTTCTTTAAGGATGTTGAATTTGGTCCCTACTCTCTTCTGGCATGTAGGGTTTCTGCCGAGATATCTGCTGTGAGTCTGATGGGCTTTCCTTTGTGGGTGACCTGAACTTACTCTCTGGCTGCCCTTAGCATTTTTTCCTTCATTTCAACCCAGGTGAATCTTACGATTATGTGCCTTGGGGTTGCTCTTCTTGAGGAATATCTCTGTGGTGTTCTCTGTATTTCCTGGATTTGAATGTTGGCCTGCTTTGCTAGGTTGGGGAAATTCTCCTGGATGGTATTTTGAAGAGTGTTTTCCAGCTTGAATTCATTTTCCCTGTCGTCTTCAGGTACACTGATCAAGCATAGATTAAGTCTTTTCACATAATCCCATATTTCTTTGATGCTTTGTTTTTTTCTTTTCATTCTGGTTTCTCTTTTCTTGCCTTCTCTTTTTATTTCATTGAGTTGGTCTTTGATCTCTGATATCCTTTCTTCTGATTTATCAATTTGGTATTGAAACTTGTGTATGTTTCATGAAGTTCTCGTGCTGTGTTTTTCAGCTCCATCGGGTTGTTTATGTTCCTCTCTATGCTTGTTATTCTAGTTATCATTTCATCTAATATTTTTTCAAGGTTCTTAGTTTCTTTGCATTGGGTTAAAACATGTTCTGAGCTCAGAGAAGTTTGTTATTACCCATCTTCTGAAGCCTGCTCTGTCAGCTCATGAAAATCGTTTTCTGACCTGTTTTGTGGCCATGCTGGTGAGTCATTGTGATCTCTCTAGGAAGAATAGGCGTTCTGGACTTAGATGTTTTCATCCTTTTTGTGCTGGTTTCTTCATATCTTCTCTGAATGGACATCCTTTCTATTAAAGGTGGGATTATTTCTCTTGTATGAAGCTTTCTTTTTTTTTCTTGAGATGAAGTTTCGCTCTTGTTACCCAGGCTGGAGTGCAATGGCGCGATCTCGGCTCACCGCAACCTCCACCTCCTGGGTTCAGGCAATTCTCCTGCCTCAGCCTCCTGAGTAGCTGGGATTATAGGCATGTGCCACCATGCCCAGCTAATTTTTTTCTATTTTTACTAGAGATGGGGTTTCACCATGTTGACCATGATGGTCTGGGATTACAGGCAAAGCTTTCTTTTTAAATGCAGGTGTCATTGTGCCACTTGAGATAGTCTGTCCATTGTCTGCCTGTGGACACACTGCTGGGCTGCCTCAGTCTCAGCAAGGCTGCTGTTTATTCTTTGCCTGGTTTCCATACTGGTGAGGTTAGCCTTGCCTTCCCAATGGCAGGCTCTTTCCCTCTGCCCAGCCCTCCGTTCCTGGGTCGAAAATGTGTTAACTGCAAAACTCTCCCAGGAGAGGGACTCCGGTTGCTGGATCTTGTTGGGGAGGGGCCTGTCTGGTCATATCCCCATCCCTGCTTTCAACTCTCCCTTCTGTGGGATGGGCAGTTCCTTTTTGCAAGCTTTCTCAGTATTAGTCCAAATCTCCGCCCTGGTCTGCATGAACAAGGTGCCAGTCTGGCCTGGGCTGCCAGCCTGGGCTGTCACCCAGCTCTGTGACTCTGAGTGGTTCTCAGCAAGGTGGCGTTTTCCTGGTCTGTGTGCAATCAAAGTCTCAGAGTGAATAGCTGTGTCTGATTCAGAGAACTGAGGAGGTGATGCCCCCCAATCCTCCATGCCTGATATACTTTCAGGGTGGGGCAGTACCCCACCTTACCTCAGCTGGATGCCTTTGGACTGCTTTTGCTGCCTTTTTGGGGGGTTAATTCTACTATTCAACCAGTCCCTTTAAAACAAAACCAGTACCTCACTCAGAGACGTGGATATTGCTCTGGTTCTGTCTCATTCGGTGGTAGTTGCACTCCAGAGAAGCTTCCTTTTGGTCATCTTTATCTCTCTATTTTTTACATGAAAAATCTTCTGACATGCCAAGAAAGTGTCTGCATTTGCAGGCTGGTGTTGAATGCCTGTGGCTTTTCCAGGTGCACAGTGCAAGCTGTGTGTAGATCTACCATTCTGGGGTCTGGAGGATGGTGGTCCTCTTCTCACAGCTGCACTAGGCAGTACACTAGTGGGGATTCTGTAGGGGGGCTCCATCCCCACATGACTCCTTTGCACTTCCCTAGTAGAGATTCTTCATGAGGGCTCTGCCCCTGCAGCAGACTTCTGCCTAGATATGCAGGTGTTTCTATACATCCTCTGAAATCTAAGCAGAGGCTCCCAAACCTTGACTCTTGCCTTCTGCACACCTGTAGGTCCAACACCACCTGGAAGCTGCCAAGTCTTGTGGTTTATACCCTCTGAAGCAATGGCTTAAGCTGAACCTTGTCCCTTTTTAGCCACAGTTGAAGTTTGAGTGATTGGGATGCAGAGTGCCATGTCCCAAGGCTGCAAAGAGCAGTGGGGCCCTGGGGCTGGCCTACAAAACCATTTTTTTCTCCTAAGTCTCCAGGTCTGTGATGAGAGGGCTTGCCATAAAAGTCGCTGAAATGCTCTGGAGGCATTTTTCCTATTGTCTTGGCTATTAACATTTGGCTCTTCTTTACTTATGCAAGTTTCTGCATCAGCTTGAATTTCTTCCCAGAAAATGGGCTTTTCTTTGCTACCCCATGGTCAGACTACAATTTTTCAAACTCTTATGCTTTGCTTCCCTTTTAAATGTAAGTTCTAGGAGAACGATCCAAGATGGCTGATCGCTAACATCTCAGGATTGCAGCTCGCAGTTAAAGCTCATAGAACTAGAGGACGCCACACTTTCAGACAAAATCTGGTCTCTCAGGAGCAGAAGATTCCCAGTGGAGGAGCCACGCAGGGCAGTAGTTTCGCCGGCACCTCCGCACGGCAGCTCTTGGAGCTGACTAGGCGGGGCTGGCTCCCCTTCTGACCGACGTTTGGAGAAGCCGCGCGGGTTCCCAGTGCTGACTCCTGAGGCTGGCGCAGAAGTTGTGCCGGCACCTCGGCGCAGAGTGAACGTGACTGGTTCCCCTTCTGACCGAGGTTTGGAGCTCCGGGAAGGCAGACTCGCCTATTACGGACACGAGAAGGAAGCCAGACAGGAGAAACCTGGGCAGAAAAACACCATCAGTCTTAACGCCGCTGTTCCTGGCCCTGGGAACTAACATCTTGGACGTCCACTCAAGAGACCTACTGAAAGCTGGTAATTTCAAAGACGACAGGAGGATAAATTTACAACGATGGGAAGAAACCAGCATAAAAAGGCTGAGAATACTCAAAATCA
>JAPYYA010000173.1:0-18240 GCA_028533165.1 Leontopithecus rosalia | reverse complement strand
TTCCCATTCTGTTGGTTGCCGATTCACTCTAGTGACTGTTTCTTTTGCTGTGCAGAAGCTGTGGAGTTTGATTAGGTCCCATTTGTCTATTTTGGCTTTTGTTGCCAATGCTTTTGGTGTTTTGGTCATGAAGTCCTTGCCTACTCCTATGTCCTGAATGGTTTTGCCTAGATTTTCTTCTAGGGTTTTTATGGTGCCTAGTCTTATGTTTAAGTCTTTAATCCATGTGGAGTTAATTTTAGTGTAAGGTGGCAGGAAGGGGTCTAATTTCTGCTTTCTGCACATGGCTAGCCAGTTTTCCCAACACCATTTATTAAACAGGGAATCCTTTCCCCATTGCTTGTTTTTGTCCGGTTTATCAAAGATTGTATGGTTGTAGATGTGTTGTTTCTTCTATGTATAGTTGGTTGAGAGTTCTTTTTTTAATAATGAAAGGATGCTGAATTTTATAAAAAGATTTTTCTGCAACTGTTGAGTTGATTATATGGTTTCTGTCTTTCATTTTGTTGCTATGATATATCACATTTATTAATTTGTGTATGGTGACCGATCCTTACATCCCTGGTATAAGTCCCACTTGATCATGGTATATCTTTAAATATGCTTTGGGATTTTGTTTGCTAGTATTTTGTTGAGAATTTTTCTGTCCGTGTGCATCAGAGATACTAGACTATAGTTTTTGTTGTTGTTATTGTCTCCTTGTCTGGTTTTGAAATCAGTGTAATGCTGGCTTTGTAAAATGAATTAGGGAAAATTTCTTCCTTTTTAATCTTTTGGTATAGATTGAGGAGTATTAGTGTTAGTTCTTCTTGGAAATTTTGGTAGAATTTAGCAGTAAAGCCATCAGTCATGGACTTTCTTTTTTGTGGGACTTTTCTTAAAATTGTTGGTTCAATCTCATTACTCATTATTAGTCTGTGCACGTTGTGTATTTCTTCCTGATTCAATCTTGGTAGACTATGTCCAGGAATCTATTTAGTTCCTCTAGGTTTTCTAGTTTGTTAGTGTATAGGTAGGTGCTCATAATAGTTTTTAATGAACTTTTGGTAATTCTGTTATCAGTGGTAATGTCTCTTTTTTTCATTTCTGATCTTTTTTTTTTAGGTCTTTTTCTTTTTTTCCCCCCCTGGTTGTTGTTGTTGTTAGCCTAGCAAGTGACTTATTGGTTTTGCTTATCTTTTCAGAAAACAAATTATTTGTTTCATTGATGTTTTGTAATTATTTTAGTCTCTATTTTGTTTAGTTCTTCTCAGATATTTATTGTTTCTTTGCTTCTAATAATTTTGGATTTGGTTTGCTCTTGCTTTTTTAGTGCCTTGAATTACATAATTAGATTGTTTATTTGAAATATTTCTACTTTTTCAATGTAGGCATTTATTACTATAAACCTTCTTCTTAGCACTGTGTTTGCTGTATCCCATATGTTTTGGTTTATCTTAATTTTCATTTATTTAAAAATTTTTAAAAAGCTTCCTCCTTAATTGTTTCCTTGACCCAATGTTTGTTCAGGAACATATGTGTGTTTTGTATTTGTTTTGAGACAAGGTCTTACTTTGTCACTCAGGCTGAATTGCAGTGGCTTGATGTTGGCTCACTGCAGCCTTGATTTCCTGGGCTCAAGCGATCCTCCTGTTTCAACTTCCCCCGAACCCAAGTACCTGCGACTACAAGAGTATGCCACCATGCCCAGCTAACTTAATTTTATTTTGTATTTTAATTTTGTTTTTGTAGATATGAGATTTTATCATGTTTTTCAGGCTGGTCCTGAACTCCTCAATTCAATTGATCCACCTGCTTCAGACTCTCAAAGTGATAGGTTTACAGGCTTGAGTCACTGCACATGGACCAAGAGCATGTTTTTCAATTTCCATGTTTTGTACAGTTTCTAAAGCTCCTTTTCTTATTAATTTCTACTTTTATTCATTTGTGTTCTGAGAAAACATTTGATACAATTTTGATTTTTAAATACTTGTTCAGACTTGTTTTATGTTTTAACATATGGTCTATTGTGGAGACTTTTCCATTTGAAGATGAGAAATATGAGTACTCTGTAGCTGTTAGATGAAATATTTTGTAAATTTTCATGATTGTTGATATTTTTCTTTCACTTCCAGGTTTAGGACATCCTTAAGCATTTCTTGTAGAGCTAGTCTAGTGGTGAATAATCCTCTCAACTTTTGCTTGTCTGAGAAATACTTTATATTTCTTTCTTATATGAAGGATGACTTTGCTGGGTATTATATGGCACTGGGTATGACTGGCACTTTTTTCTTTCAATTCTTTGAATATATCATCCTATTCTTTCCTTGCTTGTAAAGTTTCTGCTAAGAAGTTCAGTATTACTCTGATGGGTGTTTCTTTATAAGTGAGTAGATGCTTTTATGTTGCTGTTTTTAGAATTCTTTGTTTTGACTTTTGACAGTTTGACTATTATGTACTTTTGGGAAAATTTTCTTTGATTTTTATATATTTGGGGATCTCTGAGACTTCTGTAGTGGGATGTCTTAATCTCTTGATAGACTTGATAATTTTTCATCTATCGTTTCATTAATTATTACAATCCTTGCTCTTTTTTTTTGCCTTCCTGAAAACCAAAAATTTAAACATTTGGTTACTTTATGATGTCCAATATGCCACATAGGCTTTGCTCTTTTAAAAAAATTCTTTTCTTTATATTTTTGACTGGTTTATTTCAAAAGACCTGTCTTCAAGTTCTGAGAAACTTTCTCTGATCGATCTAGTCTATTGTTGAAATTTTGAATATATTTTGTATTTCTTTCAACAAATTTTTCAGTTCCAAACTTTGTTTTTTTGAAAAATTTATCTCTGTTAAACTTCTCATTCATATCTGGAATTGTTTTTTGATTTCTTTGTATTGCTTTTCAATATTTTCCTCTATCTCACTGAGCTTCCTTAAAATCAATATTTTAAATCTTTTGGGAGATTTTGTAAATTTCCATTTGATTGGGATCTGTTTTGGTAGAATCATATGTTCTTTTGAAAGTGTCATATTTCCTTGATTTTTCACATTTCCTGTGTCCTTACATTAATATCTGCTCTTTTGGTGTAATAGCTCTTTCTTCCATCTTTTTGAATTTTGTAGAGGAGGACTTTTTCCTGAACATGTATCTATGATGTTGATTGGGTGGAGCACTTTGACATTGATTTGTGTCAGTAGTGTAGTTTCTGTATGATGTATTTGGATCTAAGCAGCGTCACTCATGTGTATGATAGGGTACAGTTGTTAGTGGAGGCTGTGATGAATTTATGCTGGAGTCTGGGATGCCAGATGGACCAGTCTTTGGGCCCCAGTGGTAGGCTCAGCTTATCTGTCCTTGGGCCTCAGGGCAGCATACATTGACACTGGTGCTAGAGGGTCAAGGAAGGCCTATTTTTGGGCTTCCAGTGACTTGCTTAGGTGCCAGGAGTGGCAGTGATTAGTCATGTGGGTGGGCAGCTTAAGTCCTTGGCAGTGAGTGTGGCATTAGCAGTGGTGGTACAACCCTTTGGGACACAAGTGGTCTGCCTTGGTGTTGGTGGTAGTTGTGATGGGCTGGGAAGGCCAGTCTTTAAGTCTGCAGGTAGCATGTGTGGGTGGGTACCAG
Source organism: Leontopithecus rosalia (assembly GCA_028533165.1). Taxonomy (NCBI): domain Eukaryota; kingdom Metazoa; phylum Chordata; class Mammalia; order Primates; family Cebidae; genus Leontopithecus; species Leontopithecus rosalia. The sequence goes on along the minus strand of JAPYYA010000173.1, from coordinate 14,635 downwards.
CTGTGATGGTAGCAGCAGGTTGTGTGGGAATGACCTCAGACTCTGGGAGAAGTGTTCAGGTGTCAACCATAGGGGTGGGCAATCTACAGACCCCTGAATAGCATGCTTGGGTACTCAAGAAGAGCAGAGGTAGGCCTGGTGGACTTGGACTTGTCCTTAGGCCCTTTGATGGTGCAAGTAGGTCCTGGCTATGATAAATAGGGGTGGGCTGATCACTAGGCTGCCAGTTGGATGCGTGGTTTGAGGCAGCAGCACCTGTGCTGCAGCTCTGCTGGAGGACATGCATGCTGACAGTGGGAGAAGTTGCAGGTGGATGGCTGGGGATCATGCACTTCACTTGTGCTTCAGCCTGCAGAGGTGGTAGTGGAATTTGTCTTCAGGACATGTGAAAATGCATGGCCACTTCTCTGCTGGTGGGAGCAGAGTCACTGCAGTGGCTCCTGCCTCAGCCCAGCAACAGCTGCAGGCAGGGAATGTCAACACAGCTGCTTAGAAATTGGGAGCTTATAGGATTCAGTGTGGGCTCCCTCTCGAGAACAATGCAATTGCAGTCCCAGGGAACTCTCTTTGTTAGTCTCAGGGTCCGTGAGGGTCAGTGGGCTCTCCCATGGCTAGGATTTTAGGAGTCTTCAGCAGAAATGTGGACCACTGGGAATCTCTCACTTAGCCTTTTCCCACATTAGGGATTCTCTCCAGGTCCCCAGCCTATACCAGTCAAGAAGGCTGCCTTTCTTTCTTCTCCTTTCTTGCTGTTGGTGCTTCGTGTCACTTTGTTGAATTCCAGTGGTTTTTCTTAGATTATTTATTTAAAGTGTAATTATCTATTCACTATTTTGGTTCCTCTTCATGGAAGAGGTATCAGATGCATCTAGTCACCCATCTTGAAGCCCCTCCATGCCTGTCTTTAGATTCTTGAGTACATCTCCTGGCTGTGTATACTCAAGGTTCTTCTATTGAATGGCAAGAGCCCCTCCTTGCCACTCTTTGTATAGCTTTTCCTTTCTATTGTCTATCATGTCCTCAGAGTTTTCCAATAGATAATCTGCTAAATTGCTCTGTTCTAACAACAGTAAAGTTGTTAAATATCAGTATTTAATAACTAAGCATCAAATATGTGCAGGACACTCTCAATACATAAAAATTACCCCAGTGTCTGGGCTTCCTTTCAAGTATCATGTGCAACAATCAGCATTCTTCTTATTTCCTCCAACAGAGGGGAATTATAGATAAATTGAAAGGGCAAAATTTTGTGAACTTATTTGGGGAAAAATATGTAACATCAGATATGTATTTGAGGTATTCATTGAATTGTACTATATGTGCTAATTTTACATAGCCTCTTTTATGAATTAGAATTTGAGAAGATAAAAATCAGACTGTCTTATAGTTTTCCAGTCATCAGTATTTGTTTCTGCATTATGCTGGGAGTTAAAAATAAGGGTTATCTAGCAGGTTAAAGGAGTCAGATTAGTAGGAGATTTTTTTCCATCTCTTCAAATTGACTCTTAATTTTTTATTTGATGGTTTCTCCATTCTTTCTAAAAACATTATGACCTCAAATATGTAACCTGTTCAAATTGACTTCTAAGTGTAACTATACACCCACCCACACTCAACTGAAGGTAATTTGAAAACTGATAGAAGATATGTTTTAAAATTTCAAGAAGGCAATAAAATCTTACTTTCATTTGCAATTTGGCTGCAATTGAGAACATTGAAAATGTATTTAAATAAATAATTTTTTTTAAAAACCGTCTCATTTATTATTTAAAAAATACCTTCACAAATTTGAAATTTGACAGTTCATGTCAAATTTCATGTTCTTATACTAAAAATTTTATGTTCCTATAAAGATTCATGTTCTTATACTAACTCAGTAAAGATATTACTATGATATATTTTCTATTGAAGAATATTAATTTCTTTCATTAAATATATTAGTGAATACTTGCAGTCATTGCCATAGGCAAGTACAAACATTCCTTTTTGACTGTTCAGTGACTGTTCCTATTAAATAAACATTTATTCAGCTTCAAACATGGTGAAGTGCATGACCGAAGGATAATGTGTGCTCTTTAGTTCCTTTGAGTTCATGATCATTATTCTTCTGAGCCTCTCAATAAAACTTGCACAAGAACCATGAGAACAAGAAAGGTACTCTTTAGAAAGCAAGTACCTGAACTTTGATAACCTTCATCCTTTTCAAAGAGTCAGAATAAATGTGAAATTTGCATACCTCCTTAATTCTTGGTCTTTGATAACAACTGCAAAATGTTTATAAATAAAACCATAAGTTATTTCACTTCCAGATTGTTGCTATCTGCTGTTTATTTTAAAGACAATCTAGCAGAGAGACAAAAATATAAATTTTAGTTTATTTAGCTTCCATTTTTAATGAGTCCTTTTAACTAGTTTTACTAATTAGTAATTAGTTAAAAATTAATTAAACTAATTTTAAACTAATTAATCCTTTTTAATCAGTGACTAGTTAACTATCCAGATGGGGTCATAAATGTCCAACCTCCTTGCTTAAAAGCAGGACAACTCTGACGGGCCCATCCCTGCTTCAGAGTACCCGCATAATTGTATGAATCTTTGCCGTTAATTCATCTATTTTAAATCCTCTCTCTGACTGGCCCTACTTCTTATGCTCCCCTACAGACTTTCCTACTAAACTTTCTGTATATAAGTGTCTGTTTCATGGAGAATTGCTTTAAAACAACACCCTTATATATACATTAACATGTAAACTTAGAATTTACAGTTATCTTTTGACATCCTAAACTAGTATCTGAAAGAGAAACTTTAGGGTATGGGAAGCAGATTCCAAGAGTTATCAGTCAACAGAAATCTTTCCTTGAAGTAACTGATCCACAGCAAGAGTACTGTTGAAGAGCACTGGGCAGGAAGCAGACACTTACTGTTCCTTGCATCAAATGACATGGAGTGCTGAGCAAGTTGGCATCTTCATGAGAGACTGGACTGTGTGTTCTCTAAGATTGCTTCTAATCCCATGGGTTGGGTTTCTTCCAAACTTGGAAATTACAGTCATCTTTTGATACCGTATATTAGTATTTTCCAAGCTGAGGAAGAACTACTACTTATATAAATTTATCTGTCAAAAATAACTAGAATAATACTTATCCCTTTACGGGTTTCTTCAGTGAGAATTCCAGAAGCCACAGAGCAGTATGTGTGGCAGATTTGAAAAAAGGACAGTAATTCATTACATCCAAAGAGGTATAAAAGCAGTCATAATGTTTAAAGGATTGGCATTCAAAGGAAAGAACAATGTTGGTGACACCATAAAGAAGAGTCTGAGAAAATGTTAGGTCAACCAGTAAAAAGGCAACTCCCGCAGGTGCAAAAAAAACACACACAAAGATGAAAGCTTATAATGTCTTTCCTATTCCATGGCTTCTTCCTTGGTATGCTGTGTCAATTCTAAATACCCATCATGATTTCTGCTTTCAGATATGGCAGACTAACTTGTAGCAGACCAATTCTCCCTGCAAGAAAAACTAAAAAACTGAAAAGCTGAATTAAAATACATTCTCTCTCTCTCTCTCTCTCTCTCTCTCTCTCTCTCTGTCTCTCGTCTGTCTGTCTGTCTGTCTCTGTGTCTCTCTCTCATGTGAGGACATCAGAGAACCTCCCAGGGAGCAAGGACTTGAGGGCCAGGTTACTGGAAGGGAAGTAATGAAAGTGAATGCATGCAACATTCCATGCTGCTTTTCTCCTAAGTTATTTGTCAGATTGTAACTGATGGTTAAGAGGCTAAAAATCTGACCAGAGTTTTGTCTGTTTTATGGATTTGGGAAACAACCAAAAAAAGGAATTCAGAGATCATTATGGAGGAGAAGCTTCATTAACAATCTAGGATTTCGGTTGGAATGCCTAAAGAGTTACTCCTTAATAGAAAAGCTGAACCAGAAATCAATCACACCACACAAAGACAGAATTCAGTTACAAACTAGCTCAATTCAACTTCAGACTGGGTTAAGGTGCATTTCTTTTATTTATTTATTTATTTTAAATTGTACTTTAGGTTCGTTCTAGAGTACATGTGCAGATCATGCAGGATTGTTGGATAGGTACATACATGGCAAGGTGGTTTACCACCTTCATCCCCCTAATCAACTATATCTGGTATTTCTCCACCCCCACCCTCCCAAAGTGAATTTCTTTTACTCTGCCTACCAAATGCAAAATTTCTATAACATTTTTCATACTCTTTATCAATTCAATTACAGATTTACTACACTATACAAAACAAGAAGAAAAATAAAAGATACTAGAAGAGTTCATTAGTTCTCCAGATATTGGAATTATCAAATACTCATCTGGCGTTTGCTTGTTACTACCCTACGTCCCTCTGTCTCCCTAAGATCTCTGACTCATCACTGATTCATCATTGATCTCTCTGATTTTGTTTCTATTTGATCTGCTACTAATCACTTCTCAGCCTTTTGGCTAAGATTAAGTGTCTATTTGATCTGCTACTACAGCTGTCCTATACTTTGAGATCTTCTTCTGTATTCCCTGCAGTTTTTTGTTTTAAAACACTGATGAGGAAATATGTGCTTTCAGAAAAACAACTCTATGTCTATCAGATCTGCCACAGTCAATCTCAAATCCACCAGGGCATGATTGCTGGCATAAGGAATGCAGGTTACTTTCTGTTAGCTGTGCTTAGATGAAGATAGGCTTTGCTCAGGAAGACAGACCTTTTTCAGGAATTAAAAAAGATAAACAACACAGGAGTCTTGGTTTTGTTTTTTAAAGAAATAAGATGTGACATAAAATAATAATTCTAGGTAATGGAAGAGAGGTGTTTTTTTTGTCAGTTATGGTGTTGAAAGGTATAAAACACAAGAGGAAAAACAAGATATTCAGTTAGAAGAGTGAATAGTTAAACCCCGGAGAGCTATAGTTTTGTCAGTATTGACTTTCCAAATCCTTATCTTCAGCCGTTTATAAAATCAAGTTATACCTGAAACAAACTGTGCTAGATTCTAGTTCACAAGCAATATTTAAGAAATTGAATAGTATGCCTTAATCAGTAACTGTAGACCTTACAAATTGTTCTACCACAAAACCACTCTGAACATACCCAATGTCATTTGATATAGAAAAGTATGGTAAATGATTTTCAAAGGCACTTTAATTTGGATAAATGCAGGAATTAAGCTTCATCACTGCTTTCAGAGGGTATAATCCTTAGAATAGATTACTGCTTGAATTAAGCAGTTTAGTAAATACTTCATAAGCACTGAATTTCCTTTGAGTAATGCTCAGCATTTTAAAGTCCTGACTGAAATTGAGACTGTAAACTAAGATTCAATAGCCAATACTAACTAAGTATAATGGTTCCAATGCTAGCACAGAGGCCATCATAATGTAGGTGTCTAACTATTGTTTACTGAATAAACCAACCCTGCTTCTATCCAGCATTGATACATAAATGTTACAGGGTTGTATTAATTTTGTCTGAGAAACAAAAAATAGAAAAAGATGGGAGAAATCAGTGGAATGCATAGTGAAAGGATAGTAAAAGAAAGAACTAGAAATATAAAGTCAGGGAAGAAAAGAGATGAGAAGACACAGGTGACCCAGAAGCACACTCACATTGACAACTCAGTGGACATCATGCTATTATAAGTATAATCAAGACCACACATTGAACTGTTAAACATTCATTGACTTAACAATCACCAAACACCTAATTCAGGCAAGAAATTTTTCTAAATGTTAGGGATATGGTAGTGAACAAAGATAAAAGTATCTTTCATTGAACCCATGTGTCCATTGGTAGATGAATGGATAAGCAAAATGTGATATATACATATAATGGAATATTACTCAGACTTAAAAAGGAAGGAAATTCTTACATGTCCTACAACATAGATGAACCTTGAAGCCAGGATGCTAAGTGAAAAAAATCAGTCGCAAACATATAAATACCCTTTTATAAGGCACATAGGGACAGAAAGTAGAAATGTGCTTTACAGGTACTGGAAGGAGGGGAGACTGGGGAGGTTTTGTTTAATGGGTATAGAGGTTCACTTGTGCAGGATGAAAAGAGTTCTGTAGATGGATGGTGGTAATGGTTGCTCAACATTATGAATATAGTTAATATCACCAAATTGTACCCTTTAAATGATTAAGATGGCAAATTTTATGTTATGTATATTTTATCACAATAAAAAATTAAAAACTGCCCATGTTTATGATTTGGTAAATTTGATTAAAATTTTTCTAACTCATAAGCAATCTGTAGATCATAGAAAGATTCAGTAATAGTTTTCATCTTTTTCCATTCTTCAGAGAGAAATGCAGACCAAAACCGTATTGGTTCTCATAAGATTCTAAAGAATGCAGTACAAATTTTAGTATTCACAAGTCAATGTAGTCCTTTGGTACTTCTTGTCAACAGGTGTTCCTTCAGGTTTCCTAAGTTCTGCTAAAAAGGGAATAAAGCAAGTAATAGGCAGTAGGCATAGGAACCTCAATAGAAAGAATTTGTGTAGGGTAGTGTGATACAATAGGAAATATACACTTGGTCTTTGTCCCTGGTTTCTGACATGGGGATCCTACAATGCACTGAATTTTCTAAGTGATAGGAGTGATAAAAGCATCTTTTGTTATTCATTACAAGCCCCTTTCAATTGTATCTGAGTTTATGTTGATAAGGTGACTCTTGGTGGGGCCCTAGATAGTTTCAGAATGGGGGCTAGTTGCCAGAGTAACCAACCATGTGGTTAGAGGGTTAGAAATTTCAGCCCCTTTCCCAACCTCAGGAGCAGGGAGAAAGGCTGGAGATTTAGTTAATCACCAATGGAGAATAATATAATCAATTATGCCTATGTAATGAAACCTCTGTTAAAAATCTTATCTAAAAAAAAACTCTAAACAAAAAAGTTCAGAGTTTCCAGATTGGTGAAAACATCAAGGTGCTCAGAAGAGGACATACATGGAGAGATGCAGAATGTGGCTGTTCTTGAGTTATATCCTTTGTTATAAACCATAAATAGTGAGTAAAATGCTTTCCTGAGTTCCATGAGTTATTCTAGGAAATACTGAACCTGAGGTGGTGGTTGTGGTAACCATCAAATTTATAGCTAATTGGTTAGGATTACAGGTGACAACCTGGGAATTGTGACGCATCTGAAGTGAAGGCAGATTTCTGAAACTGGGTCTGTAACCTGTGAGGTCTAAGCTAACTTAAGAAAGTTAATGTCAGAATTTAATTAAATTTTAGGCACTTAGCTGGTATCTGGAGAGTTGGAAAATTAGGAGGTGTGAGGAAAAACCCCCATGTGTGGTGTCAGAAGTGTGAGCAAAAACAACTCAGGTAGATGACTGGAAATACAAAAGCAGAGGTGGATTAAAGCTGCTAAGACTCATTGCTAAGATTCATCTCTCCCACCTAGCAGATCTGGCTCCTCAGTTTCCAGCTGTGTTCATTTAATGAACCATTCATGCATTTACCCATGAATTTAAAGTAACCCACACCTTATTCTGTTATCTATAATGTGCTGCTAGTGGTCATGTGTGTACTCTTACACACACACAGACACACACATACGTGTGTGTGGGTGTGTTCATGTGCACTCTCTCTCTCTCTGTGTGCTTGATTCTTCTTTCTTGACTCATATGACAAAGGAAAGAAGGATTGTCCTCTTAACTCATTTTATCCTTTCTTCCCAGGATCTGTAAGTTGAAAAAAAAATTTTAACTAGTTCCCTGTCATGGTGGTATGTTGAATTTGCAGTTTTTATCTAAAAAACTATGGGCACCCGTATTAGTCTGTTTTCACGCTGCTGATAAAGACATATTCAAGACTGGGCAATTTACAAAAGAAAGAGGTTTAATGAACTTACAGTTCCAAGTGGTTGAAGAGGTCTCACAATCATGGTGGAAGGTGAAAGGCACATCTCACATGGTGGCAGGCAAGAGAAGATAAGTTGTGCAGAGAAACTCCTTTTTACAAACCATCAGCTCTCATGAGACTTATTCATCAACATGATAACAGCATGGGAATTACCTGCCCCCATGATTCAATTACCTCCCACCAGGTCCCTCCCACAACATGTGGGAATTCAAAATGAGATTTGGTGAGTACACAGCAATCCCCTTAATTCCAAGAAAATGTGTTGGCATCAAAAAAGGTATACAAGAGAACAAATTTGAAAAGTTATAACATTGAATTGACATTAGATTAAATGTGCAACTGCAAATTTAATAAGGAGCTTTATGGTTTGAAATAGGACATTTCAGTTTGTCTATAAAATATTTACATACAATGTCCATTTTAACTAATCAAAATTTCTAGAATGTTTCCAATTGCTTAGAATCTATTATTCAGCTTGTTGAATGTTTTGTCTCTATTGTACTAGAGGAAGACAAAGGCCAGTTGAACAGAAGACAAACACCAGTGAAACTGATTTGCAAGCCACCTTCTCTTTTTCTCAATGTAAATACCAACCAAATTTTCTGCATCATCAAGAGCAGAATGCAGAGGGGAAGGGGGAAATGCAACCTAAAAATAAAATAAGAGCAGAAATGGAAGGTACTAATTATGACATAAAAATTAACAAGAAGAAACAAATTACCATGTACAATTAAGTTTAATGAGTGGGGATTATCAGTTTGTTTCTGGTTTTTTAACAAAGGTTAAATTTTAGACATTTTCTGTATATGAATATGGGTTCATTTTTCTGACAGGTGTAGGAACTATTTTCTCAGTGAAATTATTAATTCCAGAATGCTATGAACCATTGCAGTAAAGAACATTTTCCACAATTTTTAGGGTTGCTTTTTAAAAGAACATTCTCACATTGGAAGTTAAAAGCTTAAGTACGACCCTAGGAAAAAACTACCTATCGTAAATGTAACCATAGTTTTCCAAGTCTTTGCATTCTCCATGGTCATAATTTATTTTAATACCTAGTCTCCATGATGGGGGATTGTAGGAAATTCAGTCTTATTTTCCATGATTCAAGGATCTTCAAAAAAAATTCGAAGAAAATGTGTATTATAAAAACTTATGCATGGATTTCATTTTTTTGCACCAAAATAAACTCATATTCATGTTATTTTGCACCACTAATAAACTTGACTTGATATAACATGTATGAATAGGATCTAATTTGATGCACTAAGAAGGATAAAATATCAGTTTGAAATTAGCCCCTATCAAAGCAACCTGAACTCTGCTAAAATTGAAGCAAGAACAAATGTTAAATTTATGGTGACACGTGGGTGAAAGAATGGTGAAATTGTTGATGTTTCATGAAAAGTATATGGGGAAAGCACTCCCAAAGAAATCTACAGTTCACAAATGAATAACTCATTAAAAATTCAGTAGCTTTAGGGCTACAGGTGGTTTTTGGTTATGTAGATGAATTGTATAGTGGTGAGGTCTGAGATTTTAGTGCACCCATCACCTGAGTGGCATACATTGTACTCAATAGGTAATTTTTTATATCTTACCATCCTCCCATCCTCCCATCCTCCCTCCTCCCCTTCTTTTGAGTCTCCAATGTCCAATATACCACTGTATGCTTTTGTGTATCCAGAGCTTAGCTCCCACTGGTACATGAGAACATACAGTATTTGGTTTTCCATTCTGAGTTACTTCACTTAGAATAATAGCTCCCAGCTCCAACCAGGATGCTTCAGAAAACATTTTTTTCATTATTGTGGCTGGGTGGTATTTATTTCATGGTGTATATATACCACAATTTCTTTATCCACTCCTCAGTTGATGGTCACTTAGGTTGGTTTTTTCACATCTTTGCAAGTGTGAATTATGCTGTGATAAACATACCCCTGAAGGTATCTTTTTAATATAGTGATGTCTTTTCCTTTAGTTAGATACTCAGTAATGTGAATGCTGGATCAAATGGTAGGTCCACTTTAGTTCCTTGAAAAATCTCATACTATTTTCCATAGAGATTGTACTAATGTACATTCCCACCACCATTGTATTAGTGTTCCCTTTTCACCATGTCCACACCATCTTTTTTTAAAATTTACGTTATAATAATGGCTATTTTGAGTAGGGTACGGTAATATGCAATTGTGATTTAAATTGCATTTCCTGTGTGATTATCAATATTGAGCATTTTTATATGTTTGTTGCCATTTGTGTATATATTTTTGAGGAATGTTTACTCATGATTCTTCTCTCTTCTAGAACAGAAGTTAATTTAGCTAATGGTCTGTCAATTTTATCTTTTCAAAGAACCAACTTTTAGTTTTATTGATTTTTTTGGTTCAATATCATTTAGTTTTTGCTCTTTGTTATTTCTTTTCTTCTGCTGGTTTTGGATTTTGATTTTTGTTTCTCAAGTTGATACTATGCCTGGTATATAAGCAGGTGTTCAAAAATGTATTTTGAATTAATAAAAAATATGAGCATTGAAGACTGGCCTTGAGGATAGGGATTTAATAGATGAGAGGGTGGGGGAGATCCAAGATGGTCAAATAGGAATAGCTCTGGAGTGCAGTTCCCAGCGAGAACAGTGCAGAGAGTGAGTGCTCACCACATTTTCAAACAAGTTTTCACTGCCCACAGACCAGGAGATTCCCCAGCTGAAAAGTATCATGAGTTTTCAGCATGGCAGTTTCAGCTGTGGTACACAGAAACTCTAACAAGTCTGGGTGGCCGTTTTGACTGGCACCTGGAACACCTGGGAGACAGAGACACCTATTCAACTGAAAGGGAGGGGACTGAGACAGGGAGCCAGGAGATCTGACTTGGCAGATACCACCCCTACAAAACAAGCAATCTGGAATGCTCTGGATTGAGAGTTTTGCAGCAAGTGCAGCTGGACCCAGGATGGTCCAGCTCTGTAGGGGGAAGGGCATCCCCCACTACCGAGGCAGTCTGCCACTACTGAGGCCATTCACACAGCAGCTGGACAGGGACTGTGGCAGCTCAGCAACACCTTTGCTGGCAGACTGTGACTAGACTATTCTGTGTAGGGCAGGGCATCTATGAAAAAAGACAGCAACATGACAGGAACTTATAAATAAAGCTGACCTTCCTAGGACAGAGCACCTGGGAAAAGAGGAAGTTAAGGTGCAGTTAAGGCAGTTCAGCTGCAGCAGACTTAAAGGTACCTGCCCAGCAGCTCTGCATGGAACAGTGGAGATCCCAGAACAGCACTTGAGCTCCTATAAGGGACAGACCATCTCCTCAAGCAACTCCCTAACCCCAATATACCCAAAGAGAGCTCAGGCTGATATCTGGCAGGTACCCTTCTGGGACGAGGACAGCAGTGGAAAACCTGGCAACAACCCTTGCTGTTCTGCAGCCCCCATGGGTGATTTCCAGTCAAGAGGGGTCTGGAGTGGATCTCCAGCAGTCCTGCAGCAGAGGGGCCTGACTGTTAGAAGGAAAACTAAGATGCAGGAAGAAATAGCTTCTTTATCAACAAAAAGGACATCCACTTTGAGACCTCATCTGATAGTCACCAACTACAAAGACCACAGTTAGATAAAACAACTAAGATGGGAAGAAACCAGAGCAAAAAGGATGAAAACATCAAAAACTAGAATGCCTCTTCTCCTCCAGAGGATCACAACTCCTCACCAGCTAGGGATCAAAGATGGATGGAGAATGAATCTGATGAATTGACAGAAACAGGCTTCAGAAGGTGGGTAATAACAAAGTTCTCAGAGCTAAAAGAACATTTGCTAACCCAGTGCAAAGAAATTAAGAACCTAGGAAAAAGGTTAGATGAGATGCTAACTAGAATAAACAGCTTAGAGAAGAATATAAATGACTTGATGGAGCTGAAAAACACAGCAGAAGAACTTCGCAAAGCATACACAAATTTCAATAGATGAATTGACCAAGCAGAAGAAAGGATATCTGAGATGGAAAATCAACTCAATGAAGCAAAATGAGAAGGCAAGGAGAGAAAAAAGAGTGAAAAGAAATGAAAAAAGTCTCCAGGAAATATGGGATTATGTGAAAGACCTAATCTACGTTTGATAGGTATACCTGAATGTGACAGAGAGAATGAATCCAAGCTGGAAAACACTCTTCAGGATAGTATCCAGGAAAACTTCCCCAACCTAGCATGGCAGGCCAACATTCAAGTCCAGGAAATAGAGAGAACACCACAAAGATATTCTGCAAGAAGAGCAACCCCAAGGCACATAATTGTCAGATTCACCAGGGTTGAAATGAAGGAAAAAATGCTAAGGGCAGCAAGAGAGAAAGGTCGGGTTACCCACAAAGGGAAGCCCATCAGACTCACAGTGGATCTCTTGGCAGAAACCCTACCAGCCAGAAAAGATGGGGGGCCAATATTCAACATCCTTAAAGAATTTTCCACCTAGAATTTCATATCCAGCAAAACTAAGCTTCATAAGTGAAGGAGAAAGAAAATCCTTTATGGACAAGCAGTTTCTGAAAGATTTCATCACCACCAGGCCTGCCTTACAAGAGCTCCTGAAAGAAGCTCTAATCAAGGAAAGGAACAACCAGTACCGGCCACTCCAAAAACATACCGAATGATAAAGACCATCGACACAATGAAGAAAATGTGTCAACTAATGGGCAAAACATCCAGCTAGCATCGAAATGGCAGGATCAAATTCATACATAATAATATTAACCTTAAATGTAAATGGACTAAATGCCTGAATCAAAAGACACAGACTGGCAAATTGGATAAAAAATCAAAACCCATCAGCATGCTGTATTCAGGAAACCCATCTCACATGCAAGGACACACATAGGTTAAAAATAAAGGGGTGGAGGAAGACTTATCAAGAAAATGGAGAGCAAAACAAAAGCAGGAGTTGCAATCCTAGTCTCTGATAAAATGAACTTCAAACCAACAAAGATCAAAAGAGACAAAGAAGGGCATTACTTAATGGTAAAAGGATCAATGCATTGAGAAGAACTAACGATCCTAAATATGTATGCACCCAATAGAGCAGCACCCAGATACATAAAGCAAATTCTTAACGACGTACAAAGAAATTTAGACACCCACACAATAATAATGGGAGGCTTTAACACTCCGTTGTCAATATTAGACCAATCAGTGACACAGAAAATTAACAAGGATATCCAGGACTTGAACTCAGATCTGGACCAAGGAGACCTAATAGATATCTACAGAAATGTCCACCCTAAATCCACAGAATATACATTCTTCTCAGCACCGCATGGCACCTACTCTAAAACTGACCACATAATTGGAAGCAGTTCACTCCTCACCAAATGCAAAATAACAGAAATCATAACAAACAGTCTCTCACACCACAGTGCAATCAAATTAGAACTCAGAATTAAGAAACTCAGAGCCCCACAGTTTAATGGAAACTGAACAACTGGCTCCTGAATGTCAACTGTATAAACAATGAAATGAAGGCAGAAATAAAGATGTTCTCTGAAACCAATGAGAATGAAGACACAATGTATCAGAATCTCTGGGACACATTTATTTTTATTTTTATTTTTTTGAGATTGCTGAGCACATACTTTTTATTGAAATTTGTAGAGGAAGTCAATGAGAAATTGATGTAAGATGTATTGAGAAGGGTATAATTTTTTAATTGCGCTTTAGGTTTTGGGGTACATGTGCAGAACATGTAAGATAGTTGCATAGGTACACAAGTGGCAGTGTGTTCTGCCCCTTCACCCACATTTGGCATTTCTCCCCATGCTATCCCTCCCCCGCTCCCCCCTGCTGTCCCTCCCCTATTTCCCCCAATAGACCCCAGTGTGTAGTACTCCCTTCCCTGTGTCCATGTGTTCTCATTGTTCATCACCCGCCTATGAGTGAGAATATACGGTGTTTCATTTTCCGTTCTTGCATCAATTTGCTGAGAATGATGTTCTCCAGATTCATCCATGTCCCTACAAAGGACACGAACTCATCATTTTTGATTGCTGCATAATCCATGGTGTATTTGTGCCACATTTTCCCAGCCCAGTCTATCATGGATGGGCATTTGGGTTGGTTCCAGGTCTTTGTGATTGTAAACAGTGCTGCAATGAACATTCATGTGCATGTGTCCTTATAGTAGAACAATTTATAGTCCTTTGGATATATACCTAGTAATGGGATTGCTGCGTCAAATGGAATTTCTATTTCTAGGTCCTTTAGAAATCGCCACACCGTCTTCCACAATGGTTGAACTAATTTACACTCCTATCAGCAGGGTAAAAGTGTACCTATTTCTCTGCATCCTCTCCAGCTTCTGTTGTCTCCAGATTTTTTAATGAATGCCATTCTAACTGGTGTGAGATGGTATCTCAATGTGGTTTTGATTTGCATCTCTCTAATGACCAGTGATAATGAGCATTTTTTCATATGTTTGTTGGCCTCTTGTATGTCTTCTTTTGTAAAGTGTCTGTTCATATCCTTTGCCCATTTTTGGATGGGCTTGTTTGCTTTTTTCTTGTAAATCTGTTTGAGTTCTTTGTAAATTCTGGATATCAGTCCTTTGTCAGATGGGTAAACTGCAAAATTTTTTCCCATTCTGTTGGTTGCCGATTCACTCTAGTGACTGTTTCTTTTGCCGTGCAGAAGCTGTGGAGTTTGATTAGGTCCCATTTGTCTATTTTGGCTTTTGTTGCCAATGCTTTTGGTGTTTTGGTCAT
>JAPYYA010001728.1:0-14837 GCA_028533165.1 Leontopithecus rosalia | reverse complement strand
AAAAAAAAAGAAAATATTTATGAAACACATATAAAGATCTTGTATTCAAAATATAAAAAGAATTCTTAAAGCTCAACAAGAAAACCCAAACAACCCAATTTTAAAATGGGCAAAGATCTGAACAGACTTCTCACCAAGAGAGATACATGTGTCAAATAAGAATAGGAAAAGACGCTCAACAACTTGCGTCATTAGAGAATTTCAAATTAAAACAGCTATATGCTACTACACACATACACCCTGCTAAAGTCTAAAAATGTTGACAATGACAATCGCTAGCACAGATGCAAAGTAATAGGAAATCTCATTCTTGCTGATTGGGATGCAAAATGGTACAGCCACTTTGGAAGACAGTTTGACAGTTTCTTATGAAGCTAGATATAGTCTTACCATGTAGTGCAGCAATTGTGCATCCTAGGTATTTACCCAATTGATGGAAAATGTATATCCACATAAAAACCCACACATGAATTGTTGTAGAAGCTTTACTCATAAGTGACAAAAGCTGGATGCAACCAAGATGTCCTTCAATATTTAGGTGGATAAACAAATTATGATAAGTTTATACAATGGAATATTATTTATTGCAATAAAAAGCAAATTAACTATTAAGCTATGCAAAGACATGAATGAATCTTAAATACATATTGCTAAGTGAAAGAAGTCAGTCTGTAAAGGCTATATAGCATACGATTCCACTTCTATGACATTCTTCAAAGGACATAACTATAGAGATGATAAAAAGATCAGTGATTGTCAAGGGTTTGGAAAGAGGAGGGAGGGTGAAGCACAGGGGATTTCCAGAGCAGTGAAGCTCTTCTATACAATACTGTAGTGGTGCATGCGTGACATTACACATTTGCCAAAACCAATAGAACTTTATAGGACATAGAGTAATCCCTAATGTATGCAAATTAAAAACCATTTAGGGGGTCGGAGGAATCCTAGAATGAAATGCAAACTGTAACAAGACAAGGTAAATGCATTTCAAATGAAGGAAGCAACCTCCCTGAAGAGTGGGGGACAAGATGCTCATCAAAGTAGCTTTGTATATAAATAGAATCCGCAAGACTAAAGGCCAATGAAGCTGTACACAGGCACTCTATTCTAGTTGATAAAATTGTTTACCAT
The DNA here is from genome assembly GCA_028533165.1 of Leontopithecus rosalia. Classification (NCBI taxonomy): domain Eukaryota; kingdom Metazoa; phylum Chordata; class Mammalia; order Primates; family Cebidae; genus Leontopithecus; species Leontopithecus rosalia. The sequence goes on along the minus strand of JAPYYA010001728.1, from coordinate 13,706 downwards.
GGGGCTATTTGTTATCAATTCTATTACCACTACACATGTATACTGGAATTCAACAATTATGTAAACAGATGGTGAATGCTGAGAATTGTTGAGGAGGTTAGAATGATCTATGTAGTAATGGGCTTGGAGATATCAATATGAATTCATATTTAGCTTAATAGAGACACAGGTGATTATATATAATGATATGTATAGACATGTGTATGTACATGAGTTGGCATTCACACATATAATTTCTTGCTCTATCAGCTGAAGGGGAGGGAGTCTAGAAGCAACATATTCACTACAAATCTAGAAGCCTCAGCAAAAATAAGCACATCTACTGCCCTGATCTTGGTTTCTAAAACCATTTGCTAATAAAATAAACCAGGGCTCCTTATAGAAATGACTGATTCTAGAAATAGGAAACAAAATATACTAGAAGCACTTGAAGCATCTTGTAAAGCTGCAAAATTTAAAGTGTTCAAAAATAAACAAACAAATACAATGACAGACAAAGGAACCCTGAATGAAATATCTATGAAATGACAAAAATTGAATGAAACTGAACAACAAAACAAATAAGGCAGTATTGGATTACAACTCAAAGTGTAAAATAAATATCCATGAGTCCATACTAATATAAATAAATGATTGAATAAATAAGTAACTGTGGGAGATTAGAAAAATATCTTATGCAGAAGATTACAAATAATTTATATATATGTCTCCCTTAAGGAGAAGGAACCCTGTAATATGGATTGGACATAGTGACATCCTTCCAAAAAGTATGGACTGAAGTAGGAGGCAGGCCGGGTGCAGTGACTCATGCCTGTAATCCTAACACTGTGGGAGGACAAGGCAGGTGGGTCACTGGAGGCCAGGAGTTCGAGACCAGCCTGACCATGGTGAAACCCTATCTCAACTAAAAGTACAAAACTTAGCTGGGCATGGTGGTGCACACACCTGTAATCTCAGCTACTTAGGAGGCTCAGGCGGTGAATCACTGGAATTGGGAGGTGGAGGTTGCAATGAGCTGAGATGGTGCCATTGCGCTCCAGCCTTGGTGACACAGCAAGACCCCTTCTCAAAAATAAATAAATAAACACAATAAAAATTTGAAAAATGAGACAAAAGAGTAATTTTATAGATAAATCTAATAAACACAACTTCATCCAGGAGATCAAGGTTGACACCAGTGCATATGATGAAAATTAATATTTTGTGATGAAAATAGAACTTTACATCTGGAATTTTCCTCCCAAAAATACATAACCCCATTCTAATAATGAAAAACGTCAACTAAATCCCAGTTGTGAGATATTCTACAAAATACCTGACAGGTATTCCTCAAAGCTGTCAATATCACCAAAAATCAGAGAAGTCTGAGAAACTGTCACATCCTAGAAAAGCCTAAAAAGGTTGATGACTGAAAGTAATGGATTATCCTGGATGGGATCCTAGCACAGAAAAATGACACTGGCTAACAACTGGGACATTTTAATAAAGCAGGAACTTCAGATAATAATAATAATTAACAATAATAAAGGATAGCATCTAATCTGCAGATCTAGACACAGAAGGTAAAGTACTCATTGACTCTTCCTCCCTCCACTACCCTCTACACCAGCCACCCCCCGCCTTCTGGGTTCTGCTGGATAGTGCTTGGTCAGTGACATAACTACACATGAACAAGTCAAATGATCATCAAAAACAGATGAGATCTAATAACTAGATGAAAAGTACGAGGAAACAGAGCCAGTTGAGCACTTGCTCATTGGCTCTCCCTGGAAACTGGCTCTCCCTGGAGGCTCATCCACTGTCACTGAAAGAGCCAGTACAGAAGCAGGACACATGGTGGGTCCAACGGAAGGGCCAAGGTCGGGTACCCATCTGTCCGCCTGAGGCTTCCTTGTGAAAAACCAGCTCTGCACATCTCTTCCAATAATAGGGAAATGCATGGTGCTTATGATCAAACAAAAGATTAGAAACAACTTAAATGAACAATCATAGGGAATTGCCTAAATTCTGGTCCATTCTTAGAATATACTACTGTGATACTATGGAAAGATGATACAGATGACTATTAACAAAACTAGAGGTTCATGTAATAGTGTTAAATGAAAAAGCAGTATATGTTAGCTAATCTTGTTACTATAAAATATATACATATGTACATAGGAAAATCAGAAGGACATACATTTAAATCATAGCAGTGGTTATCTCTGAGCAGCATAAACATGGTGATTTTTTCTCTTTGGTTGTTTATACTTACTAATTTTTCTGTGATGATCAAGTTCTAGTCATGTAACTTTTTAAAAAGAAACATACTAGTAAAAATTTCTTCTATAGAATCATCTATCAGAGTTATTCTATAAAATCACACTTAGAGAAAATCAGTAAAACCAAGTTCACCTTGGGACCTTAGTAACAGACATCTCAGAATGGCCTTAGCTAAGTACACTTTTCACAGCCTACAGATTAATAGTTATTAATATTTAGTCACCCACTTCTTAGAGCACCTATTGTGTGCTATTAATACAACAGTGAACAGAATGGACATAATCCCTGCCTTTGTAGGGCTTTCATTCTAGTAGCAGCCTCTGGAATTTTTGACTCACTCACAGAAGTAAAAAGTGTTCAGATATAAGTGATACTATTGCTACAAGCTCCTTGATACCCGTGCCAATCCTACCTATTGCAATAACCTAACATGAAGTAAAGAGCTGCAGAAAACGGCTCTGTTGTGACATGTTCTTCTACATTATTATAGGTTTGTTTATTAGATCTCAGAGTGCTTAATTCTGTTTCTTAAGGTAAACAAGGGATTATGGAATCAAATTCTCTAGGAACAAACATAAAAACAGTACTGTTATCCTGGAGAATGGTGTAGAAAGGGGAGAAGGCGTCACCTTAAAAGCTGATTGTTGCAACGTCTAGGCCAGCTGATTCACTGCTCTTCAGGTCACAGTCCCCCTCCGTATTCATTCTATTTTCGCTACTCAGCAGGAACTCAACCAAAGTATTATTGAATTTTCCACTTCTCAGTATGAAGAAACATTTACTGTTTGCTGGAATTCTGACTGTCAGAACAAAAACTCTCCTTGCCACTGGAGTCATTGCAAATGGAGTTGAACCTGCTGATAGAGATCAGCTCCTCGCTGAGTTTGTGAAAATACTTATATGTCTGCTGTCACCCTCGCTCAAAATGTGGGATAAAGGAAAATTTCTTACATTGCTGTTTTATATGCATTCATTGCCTTTCCTCTCTGCAATGGAATGTGATTTGGTGACAGGGAAAAACACCAGAGCCAGGCATACAGGCGCCATCTTGAATTTAATGTGGACATTCTGCTGGGGTGCTGGTGTGACCTGAGGATGCCCTCATTCATTGTCTGGCTCTATCTAAACTACTGGAAGGGGTCTGATCCTCCTCCTTTCAATGACTGGGCCCTTCCCACAGCTGAATCCAACCAGTCATATAATCCCCAACCCCTAGTGGAGAAGAACCAAACCTGGATTCCCCACCCCTGCCACAAAAATGGTTGATTATCAGCAAGTTGGACATTTCTTTTCCTTGGGGATACTTTAGAAAAGTCTGGCCTCATCTCTTAGAGCAATTTGCTTGGAGAAAATGATCTAATTAGTTAATGAAGATTTTGACAAAGGCACATATCTCAGCACAGAGCCTGAACTTGGGCAAGTTATTATCTATATACTTTTAAACGTGCTTAGCAAAACCAAAAGTTCAAGCCAAAAATTGGAACATCACTATCCTTTATAATTATGTTCCATGTTTGATTTTCATGAAAGCAATTCTAACTCTCAATTGTTTAATTCTTTTTCATAAACATAACAATTCCTCCCAAAGGTATCTATGATTTACTCCCCTTTCACTGCCACCACCAATCTATCTTTTGTTCTCTCTATCTCTCTCTCTCCATTCTCTCTTTCTCTCTCTCTGGTCATTTTTCTTGGTGGCTACTTTTTGTATTGGTATAGGAAACCATTGCACAGAATTATTTTCTCCAAAAAGTAGGTTCAAATTTATTCATATATAACAGCTGTTAGGATTATTTATATTAGTCTGCTGGAAACCAAAGTGCTCTTCAACAAAACTGTGTAATAGTTATGGTTGGTGAGAGAGGGTTTCCTCAATCAAATTTAACTGAGTTCAACTAGTATCTTCATGTCAAGACTTACCAGCACCTTAATTAATGCTAACATCTATTAAGAATCCCTGAGAACAGCCAATAGCATGTAGTTTTTCTCAATTTTATTTGACTAAATAGCTCCATTTTATCAAGGGCGTCTTTGAGTAAAAACACTTTCAGAAAAAAATGAATTAATTCAATATCACATATCATATCTTATCATTACTATATCAAGTGATTAACCCAGTATTCCCTGTTGTTTTGCACTAAGTGAGAGCACTCCAGAGAGAACAGTCACTTGTCCTCGTCCACGTCACTGGCCTCATTCCCTTGCATTCGATGTGATTTCCTGCAGCACTGGCCTTGGTTCTTTCCATCCACTGTGACTTCAGTGTGACCTCTGGAACCTCACACTGCAGTGCAACAGTATTTTCAGGTGGAAGCTTTCTGAACCTCATTACTGAGCATCACTTCAAATGGCAGTAACTTGGTCTACTCAGAGCTTCTGCATAAATTTGAATATTGGCAGCTTTATTTTTAAACAAAAATAGGTTGAATATCTGTGTTTTTTCTCTTTCAAACATAAAGCTATGATATGACCTTTAAAAAACATTTCCTTCTATAGATACTTTCTATCTGCAATGTGTACACACACACCCCAAACCACATATACTAAACAAAATAAAAATAATCTATTGCCACTTAAAGGTTATTTTACATGAAGGATAAAACTATACTATACATTCTATTTCTAAAATCAGTATCTGTTTGTGGTAGAAAGCCCTTATAAAATGTACAAAAACCAGCCAGGAGTTTCTGAATTGCAAGGAATTGGAATGTTAACGTGAGTGCCACTGAGGATAGAACAATATGAGAAGTGGGCCTGTGATTTTTATTTCAGGAACCGCTGTGGTAAAATAATTACAATAGCTGATACTGTGTGCTTGACACAATGATAAGAATTTAACCTTGAATCTTCACTACAATCCTATGGGGCAAGCACTATTATCACTCCCTCTTTGGGTGAGGAAACTGAGGTTTAAAGAGCTTGAGTAACTGGCCAAAGTCACACAGTTAACAGAAAGGAGTCTGGATTCTGGATCCACACACATGCAATCTGAATTCAGACTCTTCCTCCTATCCTACCATATTTAAAATAATCGTACCAAAATACAGAGTAAGTTTTAATAACTACCAATAATAAATTAAAAGAGTCAAGTCAAAATTATATCTCATTTATATTATTAACATTTAGTTATAAACCTGTGTCATATACTGGATTCTTGAATACCCTTGAATAATAAATAAACTTGAAGCAATAATCTTGCTTCTCAGTAAACAAAAGTGAGTCCTCCCCCAACCCCACCTTAAAATAGTTTGTGGCAATGGCTCAGGAAGTAACTACATTAAGGTCCCGATTAAAAGTTCTCTTAAATAACCGCTTTGATCTTTTCCCTCCCCTCTGCCAGGCTGAAATATTAACAAGTATTCCAAAACTCTAGGCCAGTGGAGTCGAACCAGGGAAGCTCCAGGACTTTACGTGAAATCTTTAACTTGTGATTCTCAATCCTGACTGCACATGGGAATCCAATAGCTTTTAAAACTCCTAGTGCTCAATTTGTACCCCAGATCACTTAAAGCAGAATCTATGAGTGTAGGATTAAACCTTCAGGAATTGTTTAAGCTCTTCAGATAATTCTACTGTGCTGGAGTTTGAAAATTAACTCTCTCTCCAATCCTCTCATTCTTCATCTTCCATAAGCTCATTTGCAACTCCTGACCATCCTTGGAAGCCAGCCAGATTCAGTTCTGGCTCTGTCCCATATGACTTGGACACTTGATTTCAGTTTCTCATTTAAAAAATGGAAATAATAACACTCACTTCATAGGGAAATGGTAAGAATAAAAAGAAATCATGCATATGAAAGCAGCCAGCACAGTGCTGACACACAGTAGGTGCTAATTCAGTATCAATCTCCATCCCTTTCCTCAGATAAGGACAAGTAGGAACTATCTGGGAGGTTTGCAAGTGCCTGGAAAATTTAGCAGCATCATGCTTGCCCAACTAGGGAATTCATTTGTCTCTCTAGACACAAAAGCATTACAGAGAGGCCACGTTGCTAAGAGCCCTTCCTTTTGTAGAAATACAATTTAGCAACTTTAACCCAACCAGAAAATTACTCTCATACTATGTGCATTAGATGTAGTGTAGTCTAAGGTGATAATCTATTCTTAAACTTTCAAGGTATATTTCATATTAAAAACTAGAATTATTAAGCCCATTGCCTACATTTTTTATTTATTGGAGACAGAGTCTTGCTCTGTCACCCAGTGTGGAGTGCAGTGGTGCGATCTGGGCTCAATGCAAACTCTGCCTCCTAGGTTCAAGTGATCTCCCTCCTCAGTAGCTGGGATTACAGGCATGTGCTACCACACATGGCTAATTTTTGTATTCTTAGTAGAAATGGGGTTTCACCATGGTCCCCAGGCTGGTCTCAAACTCCTGACCTCAGGTGATCTGCCTGCCTCAGCCTCCCAAGGTGCTGGGGTTACAGGCATGAGCCACCAAACCCAATCCCATTATCTATATTTTTAAAGGCCCAGATTCTCCATGGACTTTACCTCAAGAAAATGAGAATGCTGAATCATCTATGGCTTCCATTTTTCATTTCACAGAGCAAAGAATGCAGGGGACAGGAAACTTGCAGTATGAGAAGTTATTTAGAAGGAGCTGAGTTGATCCTGCCTGAACCAAACCACTACTAGTCTGATATGGAAAGACGACCCAACCAGCATTTCCAGATCCCTAGAGGAATATGCATCCATAGAGAACAGATAAACCATGTAGTTTTGCTGCCTTCCATGACACCTGAAGCTGTTTCCTCCCATCCATGGTTCTCAATCTTGCATGTACATCAGATTGCTTGGGGAGCTTTGAAAAGTACTGATGCTCAAGCCCTATCCCCAAGAGTCTCTAAAGTAATTGATCACTTTGGAGTAGAGCCTAAACATCAGTATGTATGTAATGCCCAGTGATCCTAATGTGTAGCCAGGCTTGAGAACCACTGGCTTTGAGGCTGAGTTTGTTTTGAGAGCAACCTGGTTTATACTTAGCTTTAGAAAGATGCTGGGCAGCCGACCTGCTCCCTATTCCTGTTGTCTGGGAATGCCCAACCCTCAGCCATGTGCTAAGATTGTAGAATACAATTTAGCAACCTTAACCCATGGTATGAGAGTAATTTTCTCTCTCTCAATTTCCTCACCCAAAGAGGGAGTAAATTTCTCATTAAGAAAATGACTCTCATATCATGGGCATTAGATGTAGTGTTGTCTAAGGTAATAATCTCTTCTTATACTAAGAATAGATCTAAGACAGGATCTTAGTGCTAAGATCTGCAACAGGAAAATGAGCCCATGGACATCTACTTTTGGGAGAGGTGGGTGGTCTTATGAAAGAAGCATAGGCTTGGGGCACGTCACTGGGCTAAACTACCACTAGCTGTGAAATCCTAAGTAAAGAATCTGTTTTAGCACTCAGGGTTTGGTTTTCTTTCTTCCTTTCTTAAAATAAGAATAGTAACTGCCTTCCATGGTTGTGGTGAGGATTTTAAAGGAAATATAAATGGAAAAATGTATATGCAGTACCCATGTGCCATTGCACATACACCATGCCCAGAATGTTGTAGGTGTTTGGTATAAGCCATCATTGTTACACAGCACAGAAGATGAAAGGTCATCACTGCTGCCTCGTGATAGTGCCCTCCCTGGTGGATCTCCTTATTACAATGTAGAAAAGTCACATAATTCTCCAAATGATCGGTTTTATTACATGAAAGATCTCATCACACAGTAAAGGGATTAACAATGAATTTATTTGTGAATATTCGGCAGAGAATATACCACTTTGATTCACAAAAGACCAGTTATTTAAAATATGCATTTGTGAAAAATATATATATATATTTTTCCATTCTGCTACCTGAGGAAACCACTGTGCTGAAACTAAGTGCCATTTTAGGCAAAGCAAAAATGTCGAGCATAATACATGTTAAAGACCTAATGTTGTCCCTGATATTTGTAGACGTGTGATACACGTTAAAGTATCTGTTGTTAAAATCCTGTATTAGGGAGATCAGAAGTCATCATTTCTTGAAGTTAATTACTCAATAACTTACAATACATATATATTTTGCTTTGATAAAACAATCATAAGCTTCCTAAAATGCCTTCAAACCTCAGAGCTAGTTCAGTTTCTCCTGAGGAATCCTCTGGATGGACGTTTTATCCATAGTCCCCTAAAACAGGACATATAACAATGTCATTGCAAGACAGCTGGCATCTAAACACACAAACTCTTTCTACAGCAGGCAGTGGAGTTTAGAAGCAAAGCCACATCTGCAGAGCCACACTACCATGCACACTGGCGGAGCAATCAGCTATCTGCATGGAGGAATGATTATGGAACTGTACCTTTCCATTCAGGGATCACTTTATGAAAGTGAGGTGATGGAGACGCCCTGGAGATTTTGCTCAGAAGTAAGTCACTGACTAGTTACTATCATTAGCCATCATGACTGCTAATGGTGGCGAAGTTCTGGACCATTCCTCTGGTGACAGCCAATATTTCCCCAGCTTCCATCATGGATGTCCCACCCATGAAGCTTGAGTGGGTTCACAAATCCCACTGGGGCAATAAGTAAAGTTGGATCTAGGAAAAAAAATGGCTGCAGGTGCAAGAGTCACTTTGCTATAGATGTGCAAGAAATCAAGGTAAGGTCCCCAGAGCAGTTTTCTGGTGCTGGAGCTCCAGGATATCCTGTTAGGTAATTTTTGAAACCACACAAGCAGTTCTTTAATTAAGTGCTTGTTTGTGGTTTCTGGATTGAGACATGTTACTTGCAGAACTTCCTAAATACTCAGATCCCCATATCCCAACACCTATCTCACCCTATAGGTTTGAAAGAGAAATCATTAAATTTCTTGGACATGTCTATGAAATCACATCTAAAGTAATAAAACTAAACAAAAGTGTTTTGCCAAGCATCCACAGATTTTTGACTTAACAATTATTTAATATAAAATCATTTAAGCATACAGAAATGTATAAATAACTCTCAATACTGTATAATTCAATAGAGTTTAATAAAATCTTAATAATTTTCACATTTGCTCAAACATTTTTTGAAAGAAATTAACACAGGTAGAGTTAAGTTACCCAGTAACTTAAGTATCTGTGATACTTCCTCTCTTCCTTCTGAAAAAGCCATCATCCAGAATTTGGTATTTATCATTGCTGTGCATATATGCATGAGATGATTGCATCTGTATCCATCTGTATTCATGCATGTTTGTAAAAAATATAAATTATATTAGAAAGCATATATCTTGTCACAACTTGCTTTACTTGCTCGACATTATGCTCAGCATTGTTTGTAATAGCAAAAAGTGGAACACAACTATCAATAGGATAATAATTATATGTCTTTGTAACAGCTGTATTAGAAAATGCTATACAGATGTTAAAATGGTTGCAGGTTTTCAAAGAACTAGTTTTATATTTTGCATGAAATTTCTTTTGCTACACATTAGCAAACCTAATATATGGCAAAAAAGTTTTCAGGCATCTCTTAGAAGCATGATAGTCCTAGATTTTTTTCTTTCTTAGCTAACAAATAATCTCTATATTTTAAAAGCAACTTGAAGCCACTTGTAATTATTGTTATTCCTGATACTTTTGAACTTATTTCTACTATTTAATTTTGTTTTGTGTCTATCATTATTTGCTCTTTGCTTTTTTGTCTTCCTGTCTTCTATTAAGTTGACATATTATCTTTTTAAATTGTTGTTCATTAGTTGATTTCAGAGCTTGCTGATATGGTTTGGATGTGTCCCATCCCACATCTCATGTCGGAGGTGGGGCCTGGTGGGAGGTGATTGGTCATGGGGGTGGATTTCCACTTTGGTACTGTTCTCATGGTAGTGAGTGATTCCTCATGAGATCTGGTCATCTAAAAATGTATGGCACCTCCCCATGCTTCCTTCTGCTCTGGCCATGTGAAATGCTGGCTCCCCCTTCACCATCCTCCATGACTGTAAGTTTCCTGAGGGTTCCCCAGAAGAAGAACTCACTATGCTTCCTGTACAGCCTGAAGAACTGTGGGCCAATTAAACCTCTTTTCTTTATAAATTACTAATTCTCAGGTAGTTGTTTATAGCAATGCAAGAAGAGGCTAACACACTCGCCTGAGTCAGCATGGGGTGCTATAACAAAGTGCTGGGACTGAGTAGGTTACAAACAACAGTAACGTATTTCTCACAGTTCTAGAGGCTGGAAGTCCAAGATTAGGTTTCCAGCACAGTTGGCTTTTAGGGAGGGCCCTCTTCCTCTTCCAGGTTGCAGACTGCTGACTTCTTTTCATGCCCTCATGTGGTGAAAACAGAGCAAATTAGCTCTCTGAGGTCTCTTTCATAAGGTCACTCACCCCATTTGTGAGGGCTCCATCCTCATGACCTGATTAACTCCCAAAGGCTCTACCTCCAAATATCATCACATTAGGGGCTGGATTTTAACATATGAATTTGGTGGGAACATAAACATTCAGTGCATAATGATGCTACTGCATTTCTCAGCACTCCTTAGGTCCATATTGACATATCCTTTCTTCCATCTATGGCTTCTCTTTCCTATTTTAACACAAAAATTGGACATTATTTTATATTCACTTGTCACTCAAAATTACCAACGTGTGTTATTTACTGATGTGTTCACCAGTAATTCCTGTGTTTCACACCTTCCTTGTGGGTTCACATTTCTTCTTGTTGACATATTTCCCTTACTACTTTGTTTTGAGATGGAGTCTCAATCTGTGGCCCTGCTGGAGTGCAGTGGCACTATATTGGCTCACCGCAACCTTCAGCTCCCAGGTTCAAGCTGCCTTAGCCTCCTGAATAGCTGGGATTACATGCACGTGCCACCATGCCTGGCTGATTTTTGTATTTTTAGTTGCGATGGGGTTTTGCTATGTTCGCCGAGCTGGTCTCAAACTCCTGAACTCAGAAGATTTGCCTGCCTCAGCCTCCCAAAGTGCTGGGATGACAGGCATGAGCCATCAAGCCCAGCCTTAATACTTCTTTGATGAAGGTCTGCCTGTGAGTGGTAAATTATGTCATTGTATACCCGAAAATGTTTTAATGTGCCTTCATTCATAAGTAATAATTTGGCTATTTTAACTATTACATGTTGCTCTATTTTCTCTCAGCATATGGAAGATATATTCTTTATTGTCTTCTGGCTTCTACTGCTACCAGTGAAAATTTTGCTGTCAGTTGATTACTTGTGACTTCCTGGCCCATAATCAGCTTCACATAGCATTTAAGGTTTCCTCACCCTTGGGGTAACTTTGGACAATATCACACAATGTTTTTAGGTATGCATCTGTTTTTGTTTAGTTAAAGCACTGGAGATGTATTTTCCATCTAAGAATTTGAGTCGGGGAAGATGGCGCTATAGAAGCAAGTCAGGATTGCAGCTCTCAGTCAAGATGCAGAGGGTGAGTTCACACTGCATTTCCAGACGGATCTTTATAGCCCACAGAACGGGGAAAATCCCAGGTGTAGGAGGGACAGAGGATGCCAATGCAGCACTCTCCACTAGCATGGCCAAACAGCCGGCGCCGCAGCACAGCGGCACACTGCACAAAATGCACGGGTCTGAGTGCCCTGTTAAACTGGCAATTTGAGATTTGGGAGGGCAGATGAGCATATTCATCTGATTAAACAGGATTTGGACGGTGAACCAGACCAGGAGATTTCTGGGAGGTGAACTGTGAGCCAGCGCAGCGGGTGGCTGCATGGGAAATCACACAGATCCTGGTGCCCTTTCAGCCAGCAACTGAAACACCTGGGAGAGAGTCAACCCTACAACTTAAAAAAAAAAAAAGCAAAAAGGCTAGGAGGCAGGGCGCCAAGTGATCAAGCTCGACGGGTCCCACCCCCGCAGGGAAAAACAAAACGGCGATTTGAAATGCTTGGGGTTGAGAGTTTCACTGTGGACACAGCTGAACCCAAGGCTGTGCAGCTCAGTGGAGGAGGGGAATCCACCGTTACCAAGAGCTTCCGCCCCTACTGAGGTACTCGCCCATTGCTGATGCAGCCAGCCATTGCCGAGGCAACCTGCCAAAACAGAGAGACTCTGCCAACAGGGCAGCACCCACGTCAGCAGGGTGGAGCCTACGTCAGTAGGGCAGAGCCCAAAACAGCAGGACAGAGCCCACAGCAAAAGGGCAGACCTCACGCCAGCAGGGCGGAGCCTCGGCAGCCAAATAGTGACTAGACTGCCTCCTAGCTGGGCAGGACAGCACAATGGATACTCACAAATAAAGCCCTAACTCCCTGAGACAGAGCATCTGAGGGAAAAAAGGGGTTTTATGAGTTCTGCCGCAACAGACTTAAACGTACTTGCCTAGCAACACTGAAAGAACAATGGAGCTCATAGCTCAGCACTTGAGCTCCTATAAAGTACAGACTGTCTCTTCAAGCAGCTCCCTGACCCCCGTATACCCAAAGAATCACCTCAAAAAGGACTGATCAGACTGACATTTGGCGGGCATCATTCTGGGACAAAGATAGAAGAAGAAACTGGTAGCATCCCTCACTGTTCCACAGCTGCTACAGGTGTACGCCAGGCAAGCAGGGCCCGGAGTGCACCTCAGCAGTCTTACAGCAGAGGGGCTAGACTGTTAGAAGGAAAACTAAGAAACAGAAATACTTCATCATCAACAATCTGGGCCTCTACTCAGAGACCAAATCGAAAATCAGCAACTACTCAGACAACAGGTGGATAAATCCAAAAAGATGGGAAGAAACCAGCGTAAAAAGGAGACAAACACCTGAAACCAGAACACGTCACTGCCTACAAAGGACCAAAACTCCTCACTAGCAAAAGAACAAAGCTGGACGGAGAATGAGAGTGACGAAATGATGGAATCAGATTTCAGAAGGTGGGGAATGAGAAACTTCTGTGAGCTAAAAGAACATGTTCTAACTCAATAAAAAGAAACTAAGAACCTTGAAAAAAGATTTGAGGAAATTATAACAAGAATGGACAACTTAGAGAGGAATATGAATGAATTGAAGGAGCTGAAAAACACAACACGAGATCTTCGTGAAGCATGCACAAGTTTCAACAGCTGAATTGACCAAGCAGAAGAAAGGATATCAGAAGTCGAAGATCAACTCAATGAAATAAAACAAGAAGCCAAGATAAGAGAAAAAAGCACAAAAAGGAATGAACAAAGTATCCAAGAAATGTGGGACTATGTGAAGAGACCTAATCTATGTTTGAGAGGTGTACCAGAATGCAACAAAGATAATGAATCCAAGCTGGAAAATACTCTTCAGGATAGTATCCAGGAAAATTTCCCCAACCTAGCAAGGCAGGCAAACACCAAAATGCAGGAAATACAGAGAACACCACAAAGATACTCCGCAAGAAGAGCAACCCCAAGGCACATAATCATCAGATTCACCAGGGTTGAAATGAAGGAGAAAATCCTAAGGGCAGCCAGAGATAAA
>JAPYYA010001727.1:0-14837 GCA_028533165.1 Leontopithecus rosalia | reverse complement strand
AATAGCAAAGACCTGGAATCAACCCAAATGCCCATCGATGATAGACTGGACTGGGAAAATGTGGCACATATACACCATGGAATGTTATGCAGCAATCAAAAATGATGAGTTCGTGTCCTTTGTAGGGACATGGATGAATCTGGAGAACATCATTCTCAGCAAATTGACACAAGAACAGAAAAGGAAACACCGTATATACACACTCATAGGCGGGTGATGAACAATGAAAACACAGGGAAGGGAGCACCACACACTGAGGTCTATTGGGGGAAATAGGGGAGGGACAGCAGGGGGATGAGCGGGGGAGGGATGGCATGGGGAGAAATGCCAAATATGGGTGAAGGGGCAGAAGGCAGCAAAACACACTGCCACGTGTGTACCTATGCAACTATTTTGCATGTTCTGCACATGTACCCCAAAACCTAAAATGCAATAAAAATTAAAAAAAAAAAAGACTAAGAAGCGCATCTTTCAGATTCATATAAGCAGGATGACGCTGGCCAATGATGTAACCCTGGACGACTTGATCATGGCTAAAGATGACCTCTCTGGTGCTGACATGAAGGCAATCTGTACAGAAGCTGGTCTGATGGCCTTAAGAGAACGTAGAAGGAAAGTAACAAATGAAGACTTCAAAAAATCTAAAAAAAATGTTCTTTATAAGAAATAGGAAGGCACCCCAAGGGGCTCTATCTCTAGTGAACCACAGCTGCCATCAGGAAAATGGGAGATTTCTCCATCCCTGAAAGGGATGAGGTTGGTGGAGTTGCCCAGAGGAATCCCTGTTCCCATTGGTTTTTATTAGCAAAACATCCTGTGTCTTTTGGAGTAGGGTATATAAGTGCCCACTGGGTGGCCTCGTCTGTTGGTCACTGTGCAGCAGTCTGCTTCTCAACAAAGTGAGCTCTTCCACACACACACACACAAAAGTAGTAAACTGAAATATGAAGCAGGAAACTATCACATCACAAGGCAAAAATAATGAAGAAATACCAATCAGTGGTGAAAATATAAGACAATACAGGACAGATTGCGAAGGCCTAATAAGCAAATAGCACTTCCAGAAAGAGAAAAGAACAGAAGCAATAATCAAATAGGAAAACTCTGAAGTGATGAAAAAACTGAGTTTTCAGATCAAAGGAGCTTACCAAATGCCAGGAAGTTATAAGGGAAATAAAAGACACATTCTTGACATTTTTATGGTGAAGTTTTAAACGCCAACTAGAAAGAACAGGCCTTTTAGGCTTCAAGACAGCAAGAACAGGATATTTACTCATAAAAGTAAAATAATCTGGCTTCCATACTGGAACCTAGAATAAGTACATAAACTTTTAGAAAACAGGACTGCATTCCAAGAATCCTGTGTCCAGGCAAGAGATAATCCAGGGGTGTCCAATCTTTTGACAGGCACCTATAATCCCAGCTACTCAAAGGGCTGAGGCATGAGAATTGCTTGAACCTGGGAGGTGAAAGTTGCAGTGACCAAGATCGCGCCACTGCACTCCAGACCTGGGTGACAGAGTGAGACTCTGTCCTAAAAAAAAAAAAGAAAGAGGCCAGGTGCGGTGGCTCACGCCGGTAATCCCAGCACTTTGGGAGGCCGAGGCAGGTGGATCACCAGGTCAAGAGATTGAGACCATCCTGGTCAACATGGTGAAACCCCGTCTCTACTAAAACTACAAAAAATTAGCTGGGCATGGTGGCGCGTGCCTGTAAGCCCAGCTACTCAGGAGGCTGAGGCAGGAGAATTGCCTGAACCCAGGAGGTGGAGGTTGCGGTGAGCTGAGATCGCGCCATTGCACTCCAGCCTGGGTAACAAGAGCGAAACTGTCTCCAAAAAAAAAAAAACAAAGAAAGAAAGAAAGAAAGAACTGACCATCATCATCAATTTTTCACCTTTTGTTCTTCAAAAAGACACAACCAAGAAAGTGAAAAAACAGCCCACAGAATGGAAGAAAATATTTGCAAATTCTGTATCTAGTATTCAGAATATATAAAGAACTCTTACAATTCAACAATTAAAAAAAGAGAGAACCCCAATTTTTTAATGGGCAAACAATTTGGATAGATATTTCTGTAGAGTGTATTCAGATGGCTGATAAGCACATGAAAGGATTTTAACATGATCAGCCATCAGGGAAATACAAAGCAAAACCACAATGAGATACCACTTCTACTCTAGAATAGCTATGATAAAAAAGACAACAACGACAGTGTTGGTGAGGATGTAGAGAAATTAGAACCTTCATACACTGCCAGTGGGAATGCAAAATGCTACCAATACTTTCGGAAAGCAATCTGGTAATTCCTCAAAAAGTTAACACGGAGTTGCCAAATAACCCAGCAATTCTACTCCTAGGAATACACTCTAGAGAACAAATAACATATTTCCACACAAAAGTACGTTCATGAATGTTCAAAGTCGCATTATTTGTAATCACCAAAAAGTGGAAAGAGCCCAAATGTCCATCAACTAATGAACAGATTAACAAAATGTGGCATATTCTGATAATGTTATTTGGCCATAAAACAGAATGTATCACTAATACATGCTACTACATGAATAAACCTTGAAAACATTATCCTAAGTGAAAGAAGCCAGACACCAAAGGGCATATATTGTATGATACCAATAAAATGAAATGTCCAGAATAGGCAAATCCATAGAGAGAAACAGTAGATTAGTGGTTGCCAGGGGTGGAGGGTAGGGGGAAATAGGGAGTGACTGCCAGTGGGTATCCAACTCAAGCCTTGTTGACAATTGCTCCATTTCTTCTATAACGTCATTTAATCTTCACAATAGCCCTGTATACAGTGAGGGCATGTGCATACATATATATATGTATGTATGTATATCCGTATACATACATACATACATATATGTGTGTGTTTCTGTATGTGCATATATATACATACATATATACATATATATGCACATACAGAAATACACACACACATACACACACACACACACACACACACAATCATCTCCACTTTATAGATGAAGAAACCAAAGATCAAAGCAATTAATTAGCCCAAGGACACATAGCTAGCAATTGAGAGATACCAAACTCAACTTCAGATTTTTTGACTCCATATCCTCCAACTGAAAACACACTTTCCTTTTCATGTGAATGAGCAAAGCTGTATAAAGACATCCTTTCTACAAAAGCAAACATAATTGAGATGCAAAAGAGAAGGTTGCAAGTTAAAGGAATATTTTGTGAAGTAGGTTTAAATATAAAACTGTGCTTAAATTTGAGCATGCCTCTGCACAGATGCTCACTGCACACAGTTGGAGAGGTCAGAGAACAATAAGATGCAGAACCATTGCAACAATCATCAGGCACCCATCAGTGTGCCTCCCACATGACAGAACAGGGCAGTGGTTAAAGGCGCGGGCTCTGAAGTCAGGCTGCCTGGGCTAAAATCCTGGCTCTACAGCTCCCTGGTTCTTAAACCGAGGTAAATCCAAACTTCTCAACTCTGTATTTCCCTGACTTCAAAAATTATTTCTCCTATAGTCTTTTCCATTTTCCCAAGTAATAAGCCTAGAAGTGAGTCATCCTTGATTTCTCTTCTCTCTCTATCCAAAAGCAGATCCAATCCACAATGAATCTTGGGAATACCATCTAAACCCAAAACTTACTCAACAGTTTGTTTTTCTCCACTTATACCAGCTGAGTCTCTATCCTCTGTTATCCCTCACCAGTAGCTGTACTCATGGGTGTGTGGCCTCTGCAGTGGTTCAGGGCCCCTTACTCAGGACCCAAACTTAGTCTGATGCTCTGCTGTCACCATCCTGAAAATTTTAATTATCTTTGAACTTGGGTAAGTGAAATTTGATGGGACAGTGACGCACGTGCATGAGCAGAGGAGACATGTGCCATGTGTATCTGTGGTTCCTCACTACCCCATGTGTGTATGGTGTTCACAATGTCCCATGAGCACAGGATTTTACTTGACCACAATGCATGGGAGCTCAGTGAGCCTGGAAGCTGGTGTGACATTAAGAGCGTTACATCTACCACGCAGTAAATGAGGAGTGCTCACAGGGCTGATGGGCCAGGCTTGCCTTTCAAACCAGAACTGACTTTGAGCATAGAAAAAAAGGCAATGGTGTTCTGAGAAATCTAAATGACCAAGGAACCCTGTAATATCCTCTCTTATTTGTGTTACTTCCCTGTGTTAACCAACCACCGATGCTGAAAATGATGAGGGAAGGAAAGGGAACCATAGGGCAACCCAGAGCTCCTTCTCCTTGACCATCTCTTACCTATCAGGAAGCTGAAGGGGGAGAGTGAAGGTAGAATGGGCATGAAACAAGAAGGGAAATAAAACAGTTGAGCTTGTTTTGTGCCGCATTTCCGCAGTTCTGGTAAGAACAAAGTATATATGCATGCACAGACTATGAAATAGGGGTTGGGTGATTTCAGGGATTCTGGATATGAACTAATTTTTTTAATTTATTGATTTTTGTTCATTTTTAAAAAGTCTTTTATCCCTAAAAATGTTCTTATTTTGCATTTTAAACCAGTATTGCACAATATACAGATGAATGGTAAAATTCATGCTAATAATTTTAAGCTTTAATTTTTCTTTACTTAGAATGACATTAAACAAAAAAACACCATGACAAGTTGATGGACTGTGAAACAAAACATTTTATAGTTTAGCACCTTTAATAGTACTCTTCCCCCTGCTTTTTGAACAAGAGGCCCCACAAAATATACAGCTGGCCCCATGGGAGCCTATGACAGCCTCCTTCCTAACTGGTTCCTGTCTTCCGTGCTTCCCCTGCCACACTCCTTTCTCCACAGCAGCCAGAGTACTCTTTTTAAAATCAGAAGTTGGCCAAGCACGGTGGCTCACATCTGAAATCCCACCACTCTGTGAGGCTGAGGTGGGTGGATCACCTGAGGTCAAGAGTTCAAAACTAGCCTGGCCAACATGGTGAAACCCTGTCTCTACTAAAAATACAAAATTAGCTGGGTTTGGTGGCATATGCCTGTAATCCCAGCTACATGGGAGGCTGAGGCAGAAGAATCGCTTGAACTAGGGAGGCGGAGGTTGCATGAGCCAAGATCATGCCATTGCACTAGAGCCTGGGTGATAAGAGTGAAACTCTGTCTCGAAATAAAATAAAATAAAATAAAATAAAATAAAATAAAATAGCTGGGCGCAGTGGCTCAAGCCTGTAATCCCAGCACTTTGGGAGGCCGAGGCAGGTGGATCACAAGGTCAAGAGATCAAGACCATCCTGGTCAACATGATGAAACCTCGTCTCTACTAAAAATACAAAAAATTAGCTGGGCATGGTGGCGCGTGCCTGTAATCCCAGCTACTCAGGAGGCTGAGGCAGGAGAATTGCCTGAACCCAGGAGGCAGAGGTTGTGGTGAGCCGAGATCGCGTCATTGCACTCCAGCCTGGGTAACAAGAGCAAAACTCCGTCTCAAAAAAAAAAAAAAAAAAAAAAAAAAAAAAAAAAACCCTTCGTGTAGGAAGCAGAAATCACAATAAAATATCAGTTTCTTATCCAAGACCTGACTGTCCCTTCCCAACCTTTTGACCCAAGCCTTCACCACACCCCCTTCCTCTCAGCCTTCCACCCAACTAGCCTTCTAATTGTTCCTCAAAGAAAACGCATTCCTGTCTTGGGGCCTTTGCACCATGCGGTCCCTCAGCCTAGACTGCTTTTACCCTAGATCTTTGTATGACTGGCTTCCCCTTGCCACTGGGGTCTCAGCTCATCCCTCATCCTGGCCGCCGCATCTAAGCAGTTCCACAAGCGCTCCTGTCACACAGCCTCAGAGCATGCATTGCTATCTGACATGCTGCTTACTAATTAATTCACTGCTTTCTCCTCAAGACTATAAACTCCTCAAAAGCTGGATCTTTGTGTATACTGCTCACTACTTTTATTGGTAAAGGGAAAGGGGGTTAATGCCCCTGGGGACGATGGGCGTTGGTGAAAAAGTTCCAGCTTTCTCCCCTTCAACCCTCGTAGGGAGTGGGAGAAGGAAGTAATTCTGAGATGCATTTTTCACTGTTCCTCAGATATACAGTGCCCTGAGGTAGCTCTCAACCCAACATCAACTCCTTTATTAGCTTTTCTTGCTTCCCTGTTTCATTCTCCCTTCTCTATTATTCTGCTTCCTGAAATCCCCTCCCAATCAACCACTCACTCTCCAGACTATGTCTCAGGTTTGCTCTTAGGGAGATCTCAGCTAAAATAACCTCTAAGCCTCATTTTCTCCTCTGTAAAGGGGGTTTATGAGACTATCTCATCTCATTAATACATTCTCCTAACACAGCGCTGTTTTAACATAGCACAGTGTTGTGCTATGAGGATTAAATGAGATGATACGCAGACAGTGGGCGGACATGGTATCCGGCACATGGAAAGATTCCACCAGTACTACTTCGCTCCTAATACCAACAGTGAGCAACACTTCAAACATTTAATCTACCATGATATACTTTTACAGGAAATCAAACAGGCAACTCAAATAAATGTGGGGCGATCTTCCAGCACCATGGTCCTCAAATGAGAGCAATTTCATCCCCACCAGGCATGTGACAATGTACGGAGACAAATTTGGTGGCCACAACTGGGGATTGCTGCTGGCAACTAAGGGTGGAGGCCAGAGAGGCTGCTAAACACCCTAATGCGCAGGACAGCCCCTCACAACAAAGAATGATCCAGCCTCAAATGCCAGTGGCACCAAAGCTGATAATCCCTATCTAGCATAGTATCCTGAAGATGAGACAAGCTTAATATTTATTAAATGTAATTCACCAAATCTTTAAAAAATGGAAATAATCACATCAGAAGAAGAAAGTCAAATCTTGGCTGGAAGTCTGCATATGCTGACCACAGAAAGAGAGCCCAATAAAACACATGTCCATGGCTCACTTGGGGAAAAGGACAAATCTGTTTTCGTAAAGGACAAATCTTAAAATAGGTTAAGCCTATAGTCCCAGTTATTTAGGAGGCTGAGGTGGGAGGAGGGCTTGAGCCTGGGAGTCGGAGGTTGCAGTGAATAGAGGTTTCAGCAAGCCAAGATTGTGCCACTGCACTCGAGCCTGGATGACAGAGTGAAACACTGTCTCAAAAAATAAATTAAATATGTTAAATATCAAGATATAGCAGAAGTTCTGGATGCCCATTTAATATACATTCAGCCCTTTCTCCTTAGTCATGAAATCCAATTTTAATTAATATGACAATGTAGGCTGGGCACAGTGGCTCATGCTTGTAATCCCAGCACTTTGGGAGGCTGAGGCGGGTGGATTACCTGATGTCAGGAGTTCAAGACCAGCCTGACCAACATAGTGAAACCGTGTCTCTATTGAAAATACAAAACTTAGCAGGTCATGATGGCAGGTGCTACTCAAGAGGCGAAGGCAGGAGAATTGCTTGAACCCAGGAGGCAAAGGTTACAGTGAGCCAAGATTGCACCATTGCACTCCAGCCTGAGCAACAGAGTGAGACTCTATCTCAAAATAAAATAAATCAATGACAATGTGCCCCTCTTAAAGAATTATTTAACCTTCTCTCTTGCAACTAAATGAAGCTCATGTCACTGAATGACAGCTCTTAAGAAAAAACTTTAAAGACAGTTAACCCAGTTAGTATAGTTTTTGTTTGTTTGTTTTGCCTTTGGCCAGTCTTCATTCCTGCAGCTGGGGCTGTGGAGCCATACTGTAACAATGAAGTACCCTGGAGGATGGAGTTTGGGATCCTTGTGAGCAGGGAACTGCCAGGTGAGCCTTGAGCTGTGTCTCTCTGTACTTCACTCACATAAGAGAAAAACCACCCTCTCTTTTCTTTCAGCCAGTATTACTTGGGCTTCCAGTGACACTTATTTAAGGAATTAAATCTATAAACTATAGTCATGAAAGAAGATTGAATGTTGAAGGATATATATCTAAAGTATTAATATCACCTCTCAGTTAATTACCACTTGCAACAAAAGTTTAAGGATCTGAGAGGATCTGCGGAGGTCCATGAAGCTGGCTAAATTGGTCTGTGGCTGGCAATGCCCTCTATACCATAGCATCTAACTCTCAGCCCCCTTACAGCAGTGACCACATTCCCAAAGAACCATTGAGGCCAGCAGAAGAGAAACAACCTGTAGGCAGATGCACACAATGTTCTGTGAAGATCAAAACCTGCCACTGTAAATGGGACTAAAAAGACAAGAGTGAAGCAGTTTAGCCACTGAATTTTGAGGTCTCTATTCTGACCTAGTTTGGGGAGGTACCAAAAATAAGTGAATGCATATGGTTCTCTCCATTCCTACTTCCGTCTGAATATTCATTATCAGAAAACACAACATCCCAAAACAGCTTCTAGAGTTTCCACTAGTGATACCAACTCTGAATATATACACTTTTAGTAATATCCAGTCAAGTGACGGCTACTATGTGGATAACATTGTAAGAAGATATAAAGGTTCATAAAAGAAGGAAGTGGTTCATTCCTAACCTAAATCATTTTCCTGCCTAGTTAGGAATAACAAACATTACACTTGAAAAGAAATCGATAATAACATGACAATCAACAGAAAGTGTTTGCAGAACTTGTAAATGTATTAAACAAAAAAAAAAAAAAACAAATGTGAGAAATAACATAGGCTTTGATGCTGATGGTACTTATGCTCAACAGATATAATTTGTACTCTATGTTCATATATCATATTATTATATAATAATATGGACTTCCTGATAAAAGAAAAAAAATCAATCAATAAGTGCATTCAAGAATGGCATAGCATGCCTCCTGGATGAAAAAGCTGAGTTGAATGAAAGCTTTAACTCAATAAAAGTATGCAGTTAATTTTTTTCACTTCCAATTATGGATGTCTTACTTCCTGTAGAATTGACTAAAGCCCATTACACAGTGTTCCTAAAAGAAAATGTTGATGGAGACTGGGTATGGTGGCTCACACCTGTAATCCCAGCACTTTAGGAGGCCAAGCAGGCGGATCACTAGAGTTCAGGAATTCGAGATCAGCCTGGCCAACATGGTGAAACCCCATCTCTACTAAAAATGGAAAAATTAGCCCAGTGTGGTGGCATTCGCCTGTAGTCCCAGCTACTTGGGAGGTTGAGGCAGAAGAATCGCTTGCATCTGGGGGGTGGAGGTTGCAGTGAACCTAAATCACGCCACTGCATTCCAGCCTGGGCGACAGAGGGAGACTTTGTCAAAAAGGAAAAAAAGAAAATGCTGATGGGGTAAAAGATGATCAGGCCTAAGGCTTCATATATCATTGCCTATTTGGAAATCCGGTTTTTAATATTTTAAACACAGCACAAATAAAATCAAATGAATGAAACTCTGTAATATAAATTTTAAGCAAATTTTAAATGAATCATAAATGAGAATGTTTCTATTATTTCCCAACTCATTATGTCAATTACTTTCTAATATGTTACTACTTATCATTTGCAGATATAAAGACAACAATGTCCTAATTACAGATCACAAAAATCGCCTCCATTTTGCCAGCATGCGCTATTTGTGTAATAACAGTTGTCAGTCATTCCAGGCTACATTCCAACCTATATTACAGGCTTAAAAATATGAGGTTGATTTTCATCACGAGTATACATTCCCATAATTATTATTAAATGAAAATCTGGCCTTTTGAGCAAAACAAGAACATAACTGAAAGAAAAAAACAAATATAAAGCTACATTTTATTCATTCAATACACTTTATCTTTTGAGTACTTGTCATGACTAAGTGCGTGCCAATTCAAGAAATGCATTCGATTCAGATGCAGGGCGGAGTCAGCTCTGGGAGTTCATCCCAGCCCTACCATCCAACAAATGGTATCTGTTTAAATGAGTTATTTCACTCTCCTCAAACTTCCATTTCCTTCTATTAACAAAGTTTGATAGTAATTTCCATTTTATAGACCTATTTTAGAATTAAATGAGATAATAAAGATATTAATGTGATAACACATATTAATGTGATAAGTATTCAGCAAATGGTCCCAATTCTTCTTCTGTTATGGGAACAAAATAAAACTAAAAAGTACAGTATTTGACAAAAAGGGATTGGAAGTCTCTTTTCCATTTTAAAAGGACAAGTTACACTTCAATAGGTCTTAAAACAATTTAAACCAGGACCTCAACTTGAACCAAGTATAGCATTATGTGAAAGGCTTTGCTCAGTTCTGTTTTCATGTTTAAGTCACATTTGCAGTATTTTCATAGGAACTACTAATTGAAGCCTGATATGGTTTGGTTCTGTGTCTCTACCCAAATCTCACCTTGAATTGTAACAATCCCCACATGTCCAGGGTAGGACCCAGTGGAGAATAACTGAATCATGGGGCGGTTTCTCCCATTCTGTCCTCGTGATAGTGAGTGAGTTCTCATGAGATCTGATGGTTTTATAAGTGTCTGGCATTCCCCTGCTGGCACTCATTCTCTTTCCTGCTGCCCTGCAAAGAGGTGCCTTCCACCATGATTGTAAGTTTTCTAAGGCCTCCCTAGCCATGCAGAACTGTGAGTCAATCAAATCTCTTTTTTTTTCTTTTGAGACAGAGTCTCACTCTGTCACCAGGTGCCAGGCTGGAGTGTAGTGGTGCGACCTCGGCTCACTGAAACCTCTGCCTCCTGGGTTCAAGCAATTCTCCTGCCTCAGCCTCCCAAGTAGCTGGGACTACAGGTGCGTGCCACCATGCCCAGCTAATTTTTTTGTATTTTTAGTAGAGACAGGGTTTCACCACGCTGGCCAGGATGGTCTTGATCTCATGACCTCATGATCCACCCACCTTGGCCTCCCAAAGTGCTGGGATTACAGGCATAAGCCACCACGCCCGGCCTCAAACCTCTTTTCTTAATAAATTATCCAGTCTCGGGCAGTTCTTTATAGCAGTGTGAGAACAGACTAATACAAAGCCGTTATTTCTTCTTCTATTTAAAAATATTACAAGCCTCTATATTTGTGTAACAGGCAAGAAACAATGAACAAAGTGGCATCAAAGTGTTTTTTACTAATAACACAACTTCCCATGTTTTGGCTAGAATTAGAACCTTAAATCAACAAAACTGAATAAGTTATCTACATTTGTATTTTAAGCAGTGCTCAGACTTTTGGATTTCACAGTCTAGTAATTTTTTTATTTTGAAAAGCACCATAAGGTTGACAACATTTTATATTTGAAATTGTTTAAAAATTAAAAATAAGTACTGTGTAATAGGGATATTTTAAAACAGTAATAAAAATAGGGATACCAGGGAAAATCTAAAAACTGTCATCTACTATCTAGAGCATTTAATTAAAGAAAGAATATTCTAACACTATAAAAAGAAGGACATACTTTCAGATATAGGAGAAAAAATCTTTCCCAAGAAAGAATGGCTGGCTCCTATACACTGATATGTGTGCATACCCACATATATACACACATCTTCTGTATATGTATCCCAAATTTTTTTCTCCATGTATTAGTTTTTAGATTTAAATTTGAGAGTCTTCAAGTACAAACAAGATTTTTGACAGATTGAAGATTTTATGTAATTAATTACATTTATCAGTTACTGAAGAAGGAAACGTTATGGGTCAGAAGTTCACTCAATAAATAGGTAGTGGGTGTCTGCCATACACCAGATACCATGAGCATCAACAGGACCCGGGTCTCAGTGGAGCCCACATGCTTGTGGGTGGACAGATAACAGATAAATCTATCTACATGTGTTTGTTATCTGTACAATAACAAACACATGCTTAGATATTGCTTCATGCTAAGAAGAAAAATGAAACAGATTAAGATGACAGAGAATAATGGAGGGGGAGGAAGGGTATTCAAAGAAGTCTTCAATCAGGGAACATTTGAGCAGAGCTCTGAATGAAATGAGAGGGTTATTTGGACACCTCGGTAATAATAATAATCTTTAAGATTAATCGTTTAATGATTAATCTTTAAGACTTAAAGCCATAGCATTTACTCCTGTGCCAGTGACTATTCCAGCTGCTTCTCATAAATTCATTCAGGTCTCTTAAGGACTGTATGTAGGTATATTTATTATCCTCATTTTATAGGTGAGAAAACTGAGGCTCAGAAAGGTTAAGTAACTTGTGCAAGGTCACACAGCTGGTGAAGAGCAGAGCTGAAATATGAACCCTAGAGGGTCTGGCTCCAAAGAGTCTTGCTCTTAACCACTACTACTATGTTCTACTGTCTGTCAGTGGAAACAGCAAGAGCTTCCCTGAGGTGGCATTAGTGTATTTGTTTGCCAAGATCAAGAAACAGCAAGGAGAAGCCGGCATGGCTGGAGTACAGGGAGCAAGTGGATGGGCATAAAAGATCAGATCAGAGAGGATGGTATAGTGGAGAGCAGCGGGCAGTTTACATGGGGCCTTGAACTGCTGCATGGCAAGGATGTTGGGTTTTATTCTGAGTGAAAGGGGGTTAGGGTGGCTGCTGTGCAAAGAACAGACTATTGGGGGTACAGGGGAAGGAAAACAGGGATCTGAGTCTTACAGCCACTGCAATCATCTCAGAATAGAGTGATGATGACTCAGGCTGAGGAGGGGATCACTGGAGTGGGGGTATGAGAAATTGACATCTAGATTCTGGATGTATTTTGAAAGTAGAACAGAATTTAGTAACAGCTGAGAGAGGGAAGAGAAACAGAATTGATGGATGACACCAAGTTTGTGACTTGAGCGACTATACGAAAGGGACTGGCATTTGCTCATATAGGGAGTACTGGGCAAGGAATGGGTTGGAGGAGAAAATTAAGCCTTTGGTTTTGAACACACTAAGTTTAATATGCCTTTTAGACACTAAAGTGAAGCAGCTTGACATGTGAGTCTGGAGTTCAGGTTTAGATATAAACACTTGGGTATATCCATTTATAGATGAGACTTAAAGCCATGGAACTGTAGAGGGAGAAAAGCACAATACCCTGGGACTCCAACCTATCCCGAAACAGGAGATGAGGCACCGTGGAAGGAGATTGGCAGGGGCTGTCAGTAAGAGAGGAGGAAGATCACAGGAGTAGGATATCCTGGCAGCCAAGGAGAAGAGAGAGTCTTAAAGAGATCAACTGTGCATATGTTACTGAGAGGTAAAAGTGAGGTATGAAGACAGAGAATCGGCCACTGCATTTAACAGTTGGAGGACATAAGTGACTTTAACAAGAGCCATATCCGTGGATTAGTGGAGAGAGAAAGGGAGAAGAGAAAGGGAAGACAATGAGAGATAGACAAATCTTTCGAGTTTTCCTGGACATGGAAAATGGAAAAAAACAGGACAACATGTGAAGAAGACAGAGGTCAAAAAGTGCATTGGGGTTTTGTTTGTTATAAAAGACGAGATTGGATATCACACTAAAAGCTCAGGCTACAAAAGCAAAAATAAATAAATGGGACTACCTCACACGAAAAAGCCTCTGCACAGCAAAGGAAATGATCCACAAAATGAAAAGGCAACCTATGGATTGGAAAAAAACATTTGCAAACCCTATATATAATAAAGGATTAGTATTCAAAATGTATAAAGAACTCATACAACTCAATAGCAAGAAAACATATAACCTGATTTTTAAAATAGGCCAAGGGACCTAGGTAGACATTTCTCCAAAGAAAACATAAAAATGTCCAACAGGTATACAAAAAGATGCCTAATATCACCAATCATTCAGAAAACGCAAGTCAAAGCTACTATGAGATACCATCTTGCACCTATTAGGATGGCAATTATTAAAAAGAGATAAGCATTGGCAAGGATGTGGAGAAAAGAGAACCCTTGTATACTATTGGTGGGAATAAAGATTGGGGCAGCCATCATGTAAAATAGTAGGGAGGTTTTAAAATAAATTAAAGGTAGAACTGTCATACGACCCAGCAACCTCTCTTCTGGTATGTACCCAAAGGAAATAAAATTTTCGCTTTATAAAGATATCTGTGGGGAACGATCCAAGATGGCCGATCACTAACATCTTGGGATTGCAGCTCGCAGTGAAAGCGCACAGAACTAGAGGACACCACACTTTCAGACAAATTCTGGTCGCTCAGGAACAGAAGATTCCCAGTGGAGGAGCCACGTGCGTCGCCGGCATGACTCTTGCGGCCGGCGCAGCGGTTTCGCAGGCACCGCAGCACACCGGTTTCACCGGCAACCTGGCGTGGCAGCTCTCGGAGCAGATGAGGTGGAGCTGGCTCCCCTTCTGACCGAGGTTTGGAGGAGCCACACGGGTCCCCACTGCTACTCCTAAGGCCGGCGCAGCAGCTCTCGGCATGGAGTGAACGGGACTGGTCCCCTTCTGACCGGGGTTTGGAGCTCCGGGAAGGCAGAGTCACCTATTACGGACACAAGAAGGAAGCCAGACAGGAGAAGCCTGGGAAGAAAAACACCATCAGTCTTAATGCCACTGTTCTGGCCCTGGGAACTAGCAACTTAGACGTCCACTCAAGAGATCTAATCTGAAAGTTGGTAATTTCAAAGATGACAGGTGGATAAATTTACAATGATGGGAAGAAACCAGCGTAAAAAGGCTGAGACTACTCAAAATCAGAACGCCTCTCCCTCTAAAGATGATCACAGTTCCTCATCAACAATGGAACAAGACTTGATGGAGAACGAGCGCATCCCAATAACAGAATCAGGCTTCGGGGTATGGATAATAAGAAACTTCCGTGAGTTCAAAGAACATGTTGTAGCCCAACGTAAAGAAACTAAGAACTTTGAAAAAAGGTTTGACGAAATCCTAATGAGAATAGACAACTTAGAGAGGAATATAAGTGAATTAATGGAAATGAAGAATACAATACAGGAACTCCGAAAAGTATGCACAAGTTTAAACACTC
>JAPYYA010001726.1:0-14838 GCA_028533165.1 Leontopithecus rosalia | reverse complement strand
AGGCTGATCTTGAACTCCTGACCTCACATGATCCTACTGGTCAGTCTCTCAAAGTGTTGGGATTACAGGTGTGAACCACTGTGAAGGCTAGTCTTAAATTCTTGGCCTCAGGTGATCCTTCCTCCTCAACCTCCCAAAGTGCTGGGATTTTAGGCGTGCACCACCACACCCAGCCAGGATTTCTTTAAAAGATTAAATAAAGTGACTGACTGAATAAATTAATTTTTTAAAAATGCAGATGGAAAAAAATGTAGCTGAGACCAGAGAAGAGACATAAAACTGAATATATAAACTCTGCCTTCTCAGGTGGATCACCTGACTTCAGGAGTTTGAGACCAGCCTGGCCAACATGTCAAAAGCCTTTCTCTACTAAAAACACAAAAAATTAGTTGGGTGTGGGCTGGGCATGGTGGCTCATGCCTGTAATCCCAGCACTTTGGGAGCCTGAGGTGGGCAGATCATGAGGTCAAGAGATTGAGACCATCCTGGCCAACATGGTGAAACCCCATCATGAGGTCAACAGATTGAGAACATCCTGGCCAACATGGTGAAACCCTGTCTCTACTAAAAACACAAAAATTAACTGGGCATGATGGCATGCATCTGTAGTCCCAGCTACTTGGGAGGCTGAGGCAGGAGAATTTCTTGAACCCAGGAGGGAGAGGTCGCAGTGAGCTGAGATCGTGCCATTGTATTCCAGCCTGGCAAGAGAGTGAGACTCAGTTTCAAAGGAAAAAAAAAAAATAGCCGGGTGTGGTGACACATACCTGTAATCCCAGCTACTTTTGAGGCTGAGGCAGGAGAATTGCTTGAACCAGCAGGTGGAGGTTGCAGTGAGCTGAGATCACGCCATTGCACTCCAGCCTGGGCAACAGAGTAAGATTCTGTCTCAAAAACAAAACAAAACAAAACAAAACAAAAAAAAACCCAACTCTGCCTCCTTATAAAATATAGATCATCTCTTCACTCATCTTAAAAAAGGAAAATTAGGAAGACCTATGAAAATTAGGATGACAAAAAAATTTAAGAAAATACATAATGTACTGCTAATAAAGGACTAGAAGAATTTCCCAACAGACCTATAAGCAACTGATAAACTTAAGTTTAACAAGTACATTGAGTGCTAATAATTCATGAGCATTCATTTAGTTGTCCAGTCAGTCAATAAACATATACTGAGTACCTAATATGAGTAAAGTATTATTTTACAGCAGGGACTGAAAGAGACAAAGCCTCTGTGTTCATTGAACTTACATTCACTATGTATCATGCTCGTGGTGGTAAGGGAGAGTGAGGGAGGAAGGAAACAAAATGACTAAGTGAATATATAAATTCATAAATTTCAGACTTAGATATGTGCTATGATGGGTGATAACAGACTCTTGCCAGTCACTGTTTATTTTAAACGGGGCAAAATCTCAATGACAAGGTACAAGTCCCAAGAGTGTTCCAGATAGAGAAAACATAAAATGCAAAGGCTCTTTTAGGCATATTCACAGATCAAATGCAAAGGCTCTTTTAGGCATATTCACAGATCCATTACACGTATACATTACACATACATTCTCTAAAACTTAACATCATGTAACATATATATGTTACATATATATTCTGTAATACCATCAAGTTTAATGCAGCTCTAATTCTTTCTTTAAAAAATAAATGGAGGGTCTAAAACTCTCCAGAGTAAGTAGCAGAAGCAGGATTCAAAAGGAAATCTATGTGAGTCTGAGGAATTTTTTTCTTTTTTATTGTACCATGACATGTCTCTAAAAACTAAACTGGAATAGTTTGTTATTTTTCTGTAGATCATCCCCTCTCCCCTCACTCCTTCCCAAAAAAATTGTTACTCACACTATTCACTTACTTGGCTAACTCTTCATATATTTGGGACATGCTTTAGTTCAACTAAATAATGATAAATCCCAAATTACTGTCAGGTACAAATTAATAAAGTTTGCTATAGTGATAGCTAACTCAAAGGGATATTTCAGAGATGATCAAAGATTGCTTGCCTTCAAACACAAGTGGGTGTTGTTTGTATGTTTTTGTGAAAGTGAATAGATATTGTCACGTATTCCAAAATAAATGGCAACTTCATTTGATCATATTTTATTTTTTTGTCATGTTTTACTGCATTATGCCAGTAATAAATAAATTTGAGGTTGTCTATTCTTGAAAATTGTCACAGCCTGGCAATCACGGCCAACTTAAGTCACTTATTTCAGAGCATAATTCTTTCAACTCCCCAACATTACCACCCATTCTTGATGTTGTATATTGAAAAAGATGACAATAGCTATTGCTAGATCAATGCTAGACCCCTGTCACCTTATACATTTTAAAGTAAACCTGGTAAATTTTCTTTATGTGTATGTATTTATGGTTCTTCATTCTTCCATTCAACAAACATTTATTGAGTGCCTCCTTAAGTTCTAGACTCTCAGATAGTTCACTAGAGCAGCAGTTGAAAATGCAAACTTCTATAGCAGCCCAGTAAGTAATACAAATGAATGAAAGATGATAAGCAAATGGCATTCAGCCTTTGTTTCGAGAATACAACATTGGAATGTTAGGGATGAAGGCAAATTAGAGGGCACGTCCTATCCAAAGAGGCAGATGATACTCCAGACTAGCTGATTGCTGCTAGAGAAAATCTAGGGTTCAGCATCACCAGGATTTTCTGATTCTTTGCAAGAAGCCAGAAGTCACAGATCCTAGTTTCATTTCATTTTAAATGTGAAATCTACTAACTTTTAAATGTTGGCAACCAGTTCAAATTTAAAACATGCTGGGACCCAAACTGGCTGCAAAACAATTTTGCGGCTGCCAGTTTGCAACCTCTGCAGGAGAAATACAAAGATAGATAAAGATGCAATATTCTTGCCTTAAAGAAGCACAAAATCCTCTAAGGGTCATATCTACAAACAAAGCTTTATGATACAATGTGATAGTTATAATGATAAAGACATCAAAAAGTATAAGAGGCCAGGACAGTAGCTGAAACTACCATTCACTGAGTACCAAAGGCACTGGTCCAGGTACTGCACATGTTACTCTATTTCATGCTCACATCAATTCTGTGGTTATAGAAATTGCTTTATTATGGGGTAGAGCTGAATGTGAATTTGAAGCCCTATTCTTTGTGACTTCAAAAATCTGGGATTTTTTCCCTAACATATCACACTGCCAGCCATTCCTCCAACCAAGTGTTAGTATTTAAAAATCAACCATATGGACGGGCGCAGTGGCTCACACCTATAATCCCAGCACTCTGGGAGGCTGAGGCGGGTGGATCACGAGGTCAAGAGATCGATACCATCCTGGTCAATGAGGTGAAACCCCGTCTCTACTAAAAATAGAAAAATTAGCTGGGCATGGTGGTGCACGCCTGTAGTCCCAGCTACTCAGGAGGCTGAGGCAGGAGAATTGCTTGAACCCAGAAGACAGAGGTTGCGGTGAGCCGAGATTGTGCCATTGCACTCTAGTCTGGGTAACAACAGTGAAACTCCATCTCAAAAAAAAAAAAAAAAAATCAACCATATGAACATTTGAAAATTAAACTAGGGCCAGGTGCAGTGGCTCATGCCTGTAATCCCAACACTTTGGGAGGCCGAGGCAGGCAGATCACCTGAGGTGGGGAATTGAAGTCCAGCCTGGCCAACATGTGAAACGCTGTCTCTACTAAAGATACAAAAATTAGCTGGGCATAGTGGAGGATGCCTGTAATACCAGCTACTCAGGAGGCTGAGGCAGGAGAACCACTTGAACCTGGGAAGCAGAGGCTGCAGTAAGCCAAGATTGCACCACTGCACTCCAACCTGGGCAACAGAGTGAGACTCCATACATATATATATATATATATATATATATATATAAATAGAAACCCCATCTCTACTAAAAATACAAAAATTAGCTGGGTGTGGGCGGGCACCTGTATTCCCAGCTACTCAGGAGGCTTGAAGCAGAAGAACTGCTTGAACCTGGGAGGTGGAGGTTGCAGTGAGCCAAGATCATGCCACTGCACTCCAGCCTAGGCGATAAGAGTAAAACTATCTCAAAAAAAAGAAAATGAAACTAATTTATTTGTCACCCATTTCATTTCAGTAAAAAAAAAAAAAAAAAAAAAGGCCAGGCGCGGTGTCTCACGCCTATAATCCCAGCACTTTGGGAGGCTGAGGTGGGTGGATCATGAGGTCAAGTGATCGAGACCATCCTGGTCAACATGGTGAAACCCTGTCTCTACTAAAAATACAAAAATTAGCTGGGCATGGTGGCACGCGCCTGTAGTCCCAGCTATTTGGGAGTCTGAGGCAGGAGAATCACTTGAACCCAGCAGATGGAGGTTGTGGTGATCCGAGATCATGCCATTGCACTCCAGCCTGGGTAACAAGACTGAAACTCCATCTCAAAAAAAAAAAAATTAGATATTATTTTCAATGTAACAATCACCCTGGAATATAATATAAAAAATACATTCAAGGCCTGGCAAGGTGGCTCATGCCTGTAATCCCAGCACTTAGTGAGGTGGAGGCAGGAGGATCACCCGAGGTCAGGAGTTTGAGACCAGCCTGGCCAACACGGTGAAATCCCACCTCTACTACAAACACAAAAATTAGCCAGGCATGTTAGCAGGCACCTGTGATCCCAGCTACTTGGGAGGCTGAGGCAGGAGAATTGCCTGAATCCAGGAGGCAGAGGTTTCAGGGAGCCAAGATGATGCCATTGCACACTCCAGTCTGGGCAAAAGAATGAGACTCTGTCAAAAAAAATTATATATATATATACACATATTTTTTCAAGACATTATAATATATATATAAATATATTCAAGATGTTATAATATAAATATAAATATATATAAATATATTCAAGAGGTAATTTTAAGACATTAACACTGAGATGCAGGAGTACATACTTTTTTTTTCTGAGATAGAGTCTTGCTCTGTCACCAGGCTAGAGTGCAGTGGCTCACTGCAACCTCCGTCTCCCAGGTTCAAGCGATTCCCCTGCCTCAGCCTCCTGAGTAGCTGGGACTACAGGCGCATGCTACCATGCCTGGCTAATTTTTTGTATTTTAGTAGAGATGGGGTTTCACCATGGCCAGGATGGTCTTGATCTCCTGACCTTGTGATCCTCCCACCTCAGCCTCCCAAAGTGTGGAGATTATAGGTCTGAGCCACCGAGCCCAGCTAGGAGTACATACTTTTAACCAATATCCCATGCTGCCTCTCTCCATTCTATTCCAACTGGGATATATATGAAAAAGGGTAATAAAATACACACAGCAACATATACTTGGTAGTAAAATTAACAATGTGAATCGGTGCTTCAGTACTGTTATAATCTGCTGCTGCATGCATATTAATCACTTTGAAATTGAATAAATACTAAAGTAACTTGGTTCAGAAAATATATCATTAAAATAAACTAATACACAAAGAAAAATGTGTAACTTCACTAGTAAATAAAACCAGGTATCATTTTCACCTTTTTTTTTTTTTTAAATAGACACGGGGTTTCACCATGTTGGCCAGGATGGCCTCGATCTCTTGACCTCATGATCCACCTACCTTGGCCTCCCAAAGTGCTGGGATTACAGGTTTGAGCCACCACGCCTGGCCTCATTCTCACCTTTCAACTGGGCAAAAATTAAAAATATTGTCTTATCTGTTGTTGGTAAGAATATACTTCTATATATTCTAACACGCCTGCTCACATATTCTAGCTAGGTTAAGAAGTAGGTAAAGCTTTTTGGAGGAGCTATTTCGCAATATCAAAATAAAATTAATGTACCCTTCAACACTGCCATTTCATTTCTAAGAACTTATCCTGGAGAAGTTCATACAATTCACAAAAATTAGCTCTTAAGTTTTAGATTTTTAGATTTCTGAATACTTGAGTCATGTATAATGAAAATAACTCATGTATTTCTTGAATAATTTTTTTTAATTGTACTTTACATTCTGGCGTACATGTGCAGATCATGCAGGATTGATGCACAGGCACATACATGGCAATGTGCTTTGCTGCCTCCATCCCCCCATCATCTATATCTGGCATTTCTCCCCATGTCATCCCTCTGCAACCTCCCCACCGTCCCTCCCCTAGCCCCCATCAACAGACCCCAGTGTGTGATGCTCCCCTCCCTGTGTCCATGTGTTCTCATTGTTCAACACCCACCTATGAGTGAGATCTCTTGAGTAATTAAAAAAGTAATCACTGTGATGGAAAAATTGTTTTATTTCCAAATGCCAATCTGACTGAATGAGATAATTTCATTTTAGCTCATATTACTAAGCTTTAAAAATACAAATTGTGAAGAAAATCTGGCCAAATGTGTAAATTACAAAGGGAAAGTACTAATTTGTATGTTTTGGATAACTTAAGACTGTTTGATATAACCACTTTTCATTCAAAACTAACACTTGACTCTAGGCCCTTTACCTGCTCCAGCCAGCTTTAACTACTCCCACCCTCCTTGAACTATCCCATAATATAAGATCTAAAAACTGGATATGAATTTCTCCAATCTTTCGTAAGTTCAAACAGCATCAGCCTCACAGGCAAGTGTATAGGGACTGGGTAACCAGGCAACTATACGCTATTGTAATTACAATGTCAGTTTTATTAACTCATGGGTCAGGCAATGTCAAGCATGTATCAAGGGACAAGTTCATTAGCGTCAATGTCAAGCATATATGAAAGGTAAGTTCACTGACTAGTGCATTATAGAGAATATGTTATGCCTCTAAGTCTACATATCTTATAAAACTCACCATTTTTATAACTAGAACACAAGAAGACAGCAAGAACTGCACAACTCGATAAAGTAAAACTAGTTGTTTTTTAAAAAATAGATTTTTTGGGCCGGGTGTGGTGGCTCACGCCTGTAATCCAAGCACTTTGGAGGCCAAGGCAGGCG
Organism: Leontopithecus rosalia; assembly: GCA_028533165.1. Lineage (NCBI taxonomy): Eukaryota > Metazoa > Chordata > Mammalia > Primates > Cebidae > Leontopithecus > Leontopithecus rosalia. The sequence continues at coordinate 7,913 of JAPYYA010001726.1, read as the reverse complement.
GATCACCTGAGGTTGGGAGTTCAAGACCAGCCTGACCAACATGGTGAAACCCCATCTTTAAATAAAAATAGATTTTTTTGCTGGGCATGGTGGCTCACACCTGTAATCCCAGCACTTTGGGAGGCCGAGGTGGGTGGATAACGAGGTCAGGATATCAAGACCATCCTGGCCAACATGGTGAAACCCCATCTCTACGAAAAATACAAAAATTAGCTGGGCGTGGCAGTGCATGCCTGTAATCCCAGCTACTCCAGAAGCTGAGGTAGGAGAATCGCTTGAACCTAGGAGGCTGAGGTTACAGTGAGCTGAGATCATGCCACTGCACTGAATTCTGGTGACAGAGCTAGACTTTATCTCAAAAATAAAATAAAATAAAACAAAACATTTTTCTATGCCAGATCTTTTATCTACCAAACATGACAATTAACACAGTACACTGTTTTGTAAATGCTACATGTGGCAACAATATTACTAATAGAAACGAAGCCAGTTCCAATTTTTTAAAGCTGTTGTTACAGGCTTTGAATATCAATTTCAGCTGCTCTGCCTATGGAGTAACCATTCTTTATTCCTTTACTTTAAAAAATAAAAATAAAAAGCACACAAAAAAAGAATAGCAATTTCATTCATTCATTCATTGAAGCATTATAGGTCATATGCTTTATACATTAACATACTCCTCAGTCACCCTATTAAATAGATGGCATTATTTCCACTTTACAGATGAAAAAAGAAAAGACACCTAAGGATTTGCCCAACAGATGATCCTACCTCTCTACTCAGACATTTAACAGACAATAAAAAGGTAACATAGCCAGAACTAAACTATCCTCCTACCTGGTCCTCGCCGTACCAATAAATGGCACTACCATGAATTCAGTTACTCAAGTCAAATGTTTAGGAATCATTTTTCATTCCCTGAATCTCAACATCCACATTATTAATGATGAATAAAAGTATCACGGTATATATTTTAAATGTAAAGCACATAGTTGTAAACATAAAATAAAAATGTTGATAACTGCTATTTATTTCCACAGGTATTTGCATGTAACAGACATTCTAAATGCAAATACTAAAACATGAATCACTTCTGTAGATAGATTTACTTTCATAGAGTCTGAACCACACATCTCGGCAACTAAAACATCTAATAACAATACTACATGAACTCACAGTATATTCAATTTCTGGTAAATCACTTAAAAAGGAATAAGCTCTAGAGGCTGGTAATAGTTTGCCTTGAGTTAAAATCTGGCTAAAATAGTAAAATCACTTTCACTGTAATATAACTAGAACAGATAGCAAATGCTTAAGAAATTACTTTGGTTTCATGTTGCATTAATTATAATTCAGAATTAGGGAATCTAAAAATATTAAATTGATGTTTTCCAAATTGAAGAACATTAATCTCTGATACTGTATAACAGATTGAAAACAAAAATATTGAATTAATGTTTTGTAAAACTAGGGTTTGAGAGTTACTGACAATTAGTTTTATCACTAAATGTTACAACTTCTTTTTTGGTTTGCTCTCTGCTATGCTTTATTTATATAAGGTACATTTTATAGAAAGAATACCTTCAAACACAAGTTATAATATGCTCTCATATTATTAAGAAAACACTAAGGGCCGGGTGCGGTGGCTCACTCCTATAATCCCAACACTTTGGGAGGCAGAGGTGGGTGGATCACCTGAGGTCAGGAGTTCGAGACCAGCCTGACCAACATGGTGAAACACACGTCTCTACTAAAAACACAAAATTAGCTGGGTGTGGTGGCACATGCCTATAATCCCAGCTATTTGGGAGGCTGAGATAGCAGAATCACTTGAATCCAGGAGGCGGAAGTTGCAGTAAGCTGAGAGCCATTGCACTCCAGCCTGGGCAACAAAAGAAGAAAGAAGGGAAGGAAGGGAAGGGAGGGAGGCAGGGAAGGAAGGAAGGAAGGAAGGAAAGAAAGGAAGAGGGAAGAAGGAAGGGAGGGAGGGAGGGAAGGGAGGGAGGAAGGAAGGGACAGAGGGAGGGGAGGGCAGGGGAGGGGAGGGAGGAAAGGAAGGAAAGGAAGGAAAGAAAGAAAGAAAGAGAAAACACTTAGAAAATCTATCACAGGTCCATGCACAATGGCTCATGCCTGTAATCCCAGCACTTTGGGAAGCTGAGGCAGGTGGATCACCTGAGGTCAGGAGTTCAAGACCAGCCTGGCCAACTTGGCAAAATGCTGTCTCTACTAAAAATACAAAAATTATCAGGGTGTAGTGGTGGATGCCTGTAATCCCAGCTATTTGGGAGGCTGAGGCAGGAGAATTGCTTGAACCCGGGAAGTGGAGGTTGCAGTGAGCTGAGATCGCACCACTGCACTCCAGACTGGGAGACCAGTGAAACTCCATCTCAAATAAAGAAATTTAAGAAAAGAAAATCCATCACAGAGTCTAAGAACTTTAGAGCCAAAAGTGACCTAAGGGATCATCTGGTCCAAATACCCAATGTAATAGCCCCCATAACATAGCCTTCTGACAAGTGGTGAGAATTTTGAGAGTTTCTGTTTCCACAATGCTCAGATCAACTTAAACACCTCTGATTGTCTTGTTTGTGGAGTTAGAACACTTAAGCATAAAATTTAAGCAAACCAATCAAAAGCAAAATCAACAGAAATCTATACGGTTACCTGAACAGATGCTTCTACATATATAAACCAACCATATATTATAGATTACAATCACTACTATGAGAATTCTAATTACTATTATTATTATTTTGAGACAGAGCCTTGCTCTGTCACCCAGGCTGGAGTGCAGTGGTGTGATCTTGGCTCACTGCAACCTCTGCCATCCAGGTTCAAGTGATTCTCCTCCCTCAGCCTCCCGAGGAGCTGGGATTATAGGAGCACACTACCACGCCAGGCCAATTTTTGTATTTTTAGTAGAGACAGGGTTTACGATGTTGGCCAGGCTGGTCTCAAACTCCTGACCTCAAGTGATCCACCTGCCTCAGCCTCCCAAAGTGCTAGGAATACAGGTGTGACCAGAATTCTAATTGTTTTTATAAAATGCCTTATTTTCTACCCATTCTGTAATTACCTTAACTTTATCAGAAAAATTAAAAACAGGTAATTTTCTGTTTAACTTGTCATAAAATACGAATGCTTATAAGTCTCTTTAAATGATTCAATAACATTCTCATATACACACACTTCAAAAAATATACTATCACACTTTTTTTTTTTTGAGATGGTGTCTCACTCTGTAGCCCAGACTGGAATGCAGTGGAGTGATCTCAGCTCACTGCAACCTCTGCCTCCTGGGCCCTGGTTGAAGCAATTCTCCTGCCTCAGCTACTCCCAAGTAGCTAGGATTACAGGAACAAGCCACCATGCCCAACTAATTTTTGTATATTTAGTAGATACGGGGTTTCACCATGTTGGCCAGGCTGGTCTTGAACTCTAGACCTTGTGATCCACCCACATTGGCCTCCCAAAGTGCTGGGATTAAAGGCATGAGCCACCTCGCCCAGCCCACACTATACATTTTTAACCCAACCAGGAATCGTCCATTTTTCTGATTAGCTTCCTTTTTCCTTTTTTTTTTTTAAAAGAGGAAGAGGAGGAGGGAGAGAGCGGGAGTGTTGCTTAATTGCCCAGGCTAGAATGCAGTCTAAAAATGGGTATTGAAAACCTCCCTTATACCATCAATTGTGCTTACTAATGGCCAACCAATATTTCATTTAAACCTGTGAGTAGGTGTGATGTGGTACTGATAAGAGTGCATATATTGTGTGTTTAAAGTGGAGAGTTCTATAAATGTTTATTAAGTTTACTTGTTCCGGATCTGAGTTCAAGTCCTGGATATCCTTGCTAATTTTCTGTCTCATTGATCTATCTAATATTGATGTTGAAATCTCCCACTGCTACTGTGTGGGAGTCCAAGTCTCTTTACAAGTCTTATGTATCCTATATTGGGTGCGTACACATCCAGGATCGTCAGCTCTTCTTGTTGCGTTGATCCTTTTACCATTATGTCCTCTATTGATCTTTGTTGCTTTAAAATCCATTACATCAGAGGCAATGTTTTATTTATTTATTTATTTTTGCTTTCCATTTGGTTGACAAATCTTTCTCCATCCCTTTGTTTTGACTCTTTGTGTATCCTTGCATGTAAGATGGGTTTTGACTGCATCTTTTGATTGGGGGATTTAGTCAATTTAAATTTAGGGTTACTGCCATTTGAGGTTAGCTGGCCATTTTGCCCATTTGTTGATATAAATTCTTCATTATGTTGATACTCTTTATTTTTTGGTATATTTTTAGAAAGGCTAATACTGGTTGTTCCTTTCTATGTGTAATGCTTCTTTCAGAAGCTCTTGTAAAGCAGGCCTGGTGGTAATGAAATCTCTCAGTACTTGCTTATTCACAAAAGATTTTATTTTTCCTTCGATTGTAAAGCTTAGTTTGGCTGGATGTGAAATTCTGGGTTGAAAGTTCTTTTCTTTAAGGATGTTAAATATTGGCCCCCACTCTCTTCTGGCTTGTAGGGTTTCTGCTGAAAGATGTGCTGTAAGTCTGATAGGCTTCCCATTGTGGGTAACCTGACCTTTCTCTCTGGCTGCCCTTAGTATTTTCTCCTTTGTTTCAACCCTGCTGAATCTAACGATTATGTGCCTTGGGGTTGCTCTTCTTGAGGAATATCTTTGTGGTGTTCTCTGTATTACCTGGGGTTGAATATTGTCCTGCCTTGCTAGGTTGGGAAAGTTTTCCTGAATAATATCCTGAAGAGTATTTTCCAGCTTGGATTCATTCTCTCCATCGCATTCAGGTACACCTAACAAACGTAGATTAGGTCTTTTCACATAGTCCCATATTTCTTGGAGACTTTGCTCATTCCTTTTTATCCTTTTTTCTCTAATCTTGTCTTCTCATTTTATTTCATTAAGTTGGTCTTCAACCTCTGATATCCTTTCTTCTGCTTGATCAGTTTGGCTGTTAAAACTTGTGCATATTTCACGAAGTTCTCATGTTGTATTTTTCAACTCCGTTAATTCACTTATATTCCTATATTATCTATTTATTATCTATTCTTGTTAGCGTTTCATCAAACCTTTTTTCAAAGTTCTTAGTTTCTTAGCATTGGGTTAGAACAAGTTCCTTCAACTCCCAGAAGTTTCTTATCATTCACCTTCTGAAGCCTGCCTCTGTTAACGGAACACAGTGGTCTTTCTCCATCAGGCCTTGTTCCATTGCTGATGAGCAACTGTAATCCCTTGTAGAGGGAGAGGCATTCTGATTTTGGGTATTCTCAGCCTTTTTAGGCTGGTTTCTTCCCTTCGTTATAAATTTATCCATCTGCCGTGTTTGCAATTACCGCCTTTCTAATTAGGTTTCTGAGTAGACATCCAATTTATTGATTCACCAGCGCCGGAATCTGAGCAACCCACTGCACTGGCCAAAACAGTGGCATTAAGATTGATGGTGCATGGGCCAGGCGCGGTGGCCCATGCCTGTAATCCCAGCACTTTGGGAGGCTGAGGTGGGTGGATCACGAGGTCAACAGATTGAGAACATCCTGGTCAACATGGCGAAACACTGTCTCTACTAAAAATACAAAAAATTAGCTGGGCATAGTGGCGCATGCCTGTAATCCCAGCTACTCAGAAGGCTGAGGCAGGAGAATTGCCTGAACCCAGGAGGCAGAGGTTGTGGTGAGCCAAGATAGCGTCATTGCACTCCAGCCTGGGTAACAAGAGTGAAACTCCGTCTCAAAAAGATTGATGGTGCTTTTCTGACTGCACCAAAAACTGCTGTGCCAAGGTGCCAGCAAAACCACTGCACCAGCCACAAGAGTCATGGTGGCGACCTGTGGGCTCCTCCACTGGGAATCTCCTAGTCCGTGAGCAGCAAAAATTCGTCTAGAAGTGTGGTGTCCTCTTGCTTTCTGCGCTTTCACTGGGAGCCACAATCCCGAGCTGCTAACGATCAGCCATCTTGGATCTCTCTGGCTTCTTTTTTCATTTGTTTGTATCTCACTCTGTTGCCCAGGCTGCAGTACAGTAATGCAATGTTGGATCACTACAACGCCTGCCTCTCAGGTCAAGCGATTCTCTTGCCTCAGCCTCTCAAGTAGCTAGGATTACAAGCACCTGCCACCATGTCCAGCTGATTTTTCTATTTTTAGTAGAGACAGTGTTTCACCATGTTGGCCAAGCTGGTCTTGAACTCCTGAACTCAAGTGATCTGCCTGCCTCAACCTCCCAAAGTGCTGGGATTACAGGCATGAATCACTGTACCCAGCCTAATTAGCTTCTATCGCTTAACTTTTCTATCACTTAACTTTTCCACAGAACAGGAATAGTTTTATTAAAATGTCACCACTCTATTATTATTCTTTTTTTTTTTTGAGACGGAGTTTCGTTCTTGTTACCCAGGCTGGAGTACAATGGCACGATGTCGGCTCACCGCAACCTCCGCCTCCTGGGTTCAGGCAATTCTCCTGCCTCAGCCTCCTGAGTAGCTGGGATTACAGGCATGCACCACCATGCCCAGCTAATTTTTTTTTGTATTGTTAGTAAATACAGGGTTTCACCATGTTGACCAGGATGGTCTCGATCTGTTGACCTTGTGATCCACCTGCCTCGGCCTCCCAAAGTGCTGGGATTACAGGTGTGAGCCACTGTGCCCGTTTTTACATCTAGAATACATACTGGAGCTATTGTTGTTATTATTATTATTATTATTAATTTAAGATGAAGTCTCACTCTGTCACCCAGCCTGGAGTACAGTGACACAATCTCGGCTCAGGGTTCAAGTGGTTCTCCTGCCTCAGCCTCTTGAGTAGCTGGGATTACAAGCACATATGCCACCACGCCCGGTTAATTTTTGTATTTTTAGTAGAGGTGAAGTTTCACCATGTTGGTCAGGCTGGTCTTAAACTCCTGACCTCGTGATCCATCTACTTCAGCCTCCCAAAGTGCTGGGATTACAGGCGTAAGCCAACATGTCCAACCTTCTCTTTTGAGACAGAGTCTTGCTCTGTCGCTCAGCCTGGAGTCCAATGGCAGGATCTACGCTCACTGCAACCTCCACTTCCCGGGTTCAAGTGGTTCTCCTGTCTCAGTCTCCCAAGTAACTGGGATTACAGGCACGTGGGACCATGCCTGGCTAATTTTCTGTATTTTTAGTAGAGATGGGGTTTCACTATCTTGGCCAGAGTGGTCTTGAACTCCCGAACTCGTGATCCACCCACCTCAGCTTCTCAAAGTACTGGGATTAGAGGCATGAGCCACATCACCCAGCCAGCTATTTTTATTCTTTTAACATTTAGTGTTAAGATCTGAATATCGTGCTTACCTTATCCAAAATTTAACAAGAAATTAAAAACAGTTTCAGGTATAGATGACAATAGATGTTAAATATGATGGTTAGAAAGACACTATTTTAAAAGAAAACATTTATACATCACGCTTATGGAGGTTGTTTTAGAGAAAACACAAAATCCAAATGACTCTTAACATTATACCGAAGATGGTGCTGTAGGAGCAGCTCAGGATTGCAGCTCCCAATGAAAGCACAGAGGGTGAGTAGATGCCACATTTCCAGACGGATCTTTATTGCCCACAGACCAGGAAATTCCCAGGCAGAGAAGCCCCAAGGGTCGCCAGCGCGGCTGTTTCGGCCAGCGCCGCACTGCAGCGGCTCTCCATACAAAATACACTGGTCTGGTTGCCCTGTTAAACTGGCAAGAGGTGCTACACATAGAAAGGAACAACCAGTACTAGCCACTCCAAAAACATACCAAATGCTAAAGAGCATCAACAAAATGAAGAATCTGCATCAACTAACGGGAAAAACAGCCAGCTAGCATCGAAATGGCAGTATCAAATTCACACATAATAATATTAACCCTAAATGTAAATGGGCTAAAT
>JAPYYA010001724.1:0-14841 GCA_028533165.1 Leontopithecus rosalia | reverse complement strand
CCCTGCAGACCCCACCCCCTACACAGGGCTCCCAGATGCCCCTGCAGACCTCACCCCTTACACAGGGCCCCCAGACGCCCCTGCAGACCCCACCCCCCACACAGGGCTCCCAGACGCCCCTGCAGACCCCACCCCTTACACAGGGCTCCAGTTGCCCTTGCAGACTCCACCCCCCACACAGGGCTCCCAGACGCCCCTGCAGACCCCTGCACCTCCACCCAGAGCTGCCAGCAGCCCCTCCAGACCCCCATGCTCTGCCCAAGGGACTTCATATTGCCCATACTTCTACCCTATGTCCCTGGGCCTCCGGGCCAGCCTCCAGTCTCAGCCCCGCAGCCTCAGTCCCTCTTGCACTGGCTGCTGCCCACAGCCTGGTCATTGCCCACTCATAGATGTGAGCCCTGCTCCAGGCAGGCAGCTCTGGGCTAGCCCGCCCCTGCCCAGCCCCATCATGGGCCAGGATGGGAAGGGCCGGGGGCCAGGTGCTGGATGCTCAGCAGGTTGTGGAGTCCAGATGGACGGGAGACAGAAGAGAACAACGTGTGGGGACCGGGCGGGGTGGGGCTCTGAGGCCTCGCAGGCCAGCATGTGTCAGACCCAGCTAGGGTGGGACTTGGGGAGGCGTCAGCCTCAGACCCGCATGCCCTGGTCAGGAACTGCCCCCACCTCCAAGCTCCTTGGCAAGTCACCCCTGACCCCAGTTTGCTCAGCGGCATGTGGGTGAGGATGTTCTTGCCTCCCTGTGAACGTGAGTAACAGTGGAGTGTCCCTTGACCCTCGAGATCATTAGAATGAGGGCTGGCAGGGCCCCGAGGAGGGGCACTGCAAGTTGAGGCAGAGCAGAGACCTCCCCTGACTTCCCTCCAGAGCCCCCAGTCCTGGGGCTCCGTTAGGGGCTGGTCAGGGCCCAGCACGCCCAGGGCCTTGGGGCCTGACTCAGGCTGCCTTGCTCCCCAGGTCCCCCTGGGCCCGGAGTGCTCACGGGCTGTCATGAAGCTGGTCTACTGTGCTCACTGCCTGGGGGTCCCTGGCGCCAGGCCCTGCCCCGACTATTGCCGAAACGTGCTCAAGGGCTGCCTCGCCAACCAGGCCGACCTGGATGCCGAGTGGAGGAACCTCCTGGGTGAGTGCCACCTGCCAGAGTCGCCTGGAGCTAGGGAGTGCACAACAGGGGTCCTGGGAGGCGAGTGGTCCCTAGCTCGGGGTGGACCCAGGGGCCTGATCAGGGATGCCCTAACCAGAGCCACATCTGGGTGGTGCAGCAGGGTGAGGGGTAAGGATGACTTTTGGATGTCCTGAGTGATGTGTGATGTGGGGCAGCTGCCAGGGAGGAGCCCTATGGGGTTGTCCTTTCTTGTCCTTCCCCACTGAGCACACGCCAACACGCGTCACTCACGGGGGCCGGCACTTACATGTGCTGTCGCATGACGGGCTAACACGTGGGAGCTGGTGTGACGCTTGCTGACACCCAGCAGGCCGGTGCCCCCGGTGCATGTGGTGACATGAGCTGGGCTGACCTGTATCACTGTCAGCACGCATGTGCTCGTGTACTTTCTTATCCTAATTCGCTAACATGTACATGTGCTTACATGAGGTGGGACACCCTGCATTTGTGCCAACACGTGCTGGCATGTGTGACATGGGACCAACACGTGTGCTAGTGTGATGGGAGCTGACAACATGCGTAAGCTTTACATGTGCACGCGCTGGCCGTGCATGAAACACACACATGAACTAATGTGTACAGGGGGCATGAGAGGAGCCAGCATGCATGCACACCAGCTCACATGGGCCCACGATGAGCCACTGTGTGCACGTGTCAACACCTGCATGAGCCAATGTGGACAGACACGTATGGAGTCGCTGCAGGCTGGCGAGCAGACGGAACGGCCTCCGTGTGTGCGCATGTTCACCTCTGCCCGTGGCACGTGCGCACACGTGGGCGTGGACCAGGCCGAGTGCACGTGGCCTGCACACGTCACACAAGCTAACCCGAGTGCACTCGTGGGTCTCCCCTGCCGACCGGCCGGTGCTGTCAGAACTGCATTAGCATGCATGTGTGGTGACGCACGTCTGTTACCTCCCGTGCTAGACTCCATGGTGCTCATCACCGACAAGTTCTGGGGCGCGTCAGGTGTGGAAAGCGTCATCGGCGGCGTGCACACGTGGCTGGCGGAGGCCCTCAACTCCCTCCAGGACAACAGGGACACGCTCACAGCCAAGGTGCGGGCAGGAAGGCGTGACAAGCACAGCGGGGCGGGGGTCCTGGATGGGGACCCATCAGGCCTGAGGGGCCCTGCTGCTCCCCAAGGATCCTGCTGTGTCTCCCCAGGTCATCCAGGGCTGCGGAAACCCCAAGGTCAACCCCCAGGGCCCCGGGCCTGAGGAGAAACGGCGCCGGGGCAAGCTGGCCCCAAGGGAGAGGCCACCCTCAGGCACGCTGGAGAAGCTGGTGAGTGGCCCCCACCTGCCCACCCGGCTAGGCATGAGGGAGGCGGATGGGCAGAGGCGGGCTGGGCCTGGCAACCCAGTGGCCTGACTGCTGCCCCGCAGGTCTCTGAGGCCAAGGCCCAGCTCCGCGACGTCCAGGACTTTTGGATCAGCCTCCCAGGGACACTGTGCAGCGAGAAGATGGCTCTGAGCACTGCCAGTGATGACCGCTGCTGGAACGGGATGGCCAGGGGCCGGTAGGTGCCCACCTGGCTGGCACAGCCCTCCCTCTTATGCTGTCCTCCTTGGGCTGGGCCTGGGCCGGGTGCCGTATGCATGGGGCCGCGTCCCTCGCTGGAGGCCTTGAGGCCCACTTCTCTGCAGCCTGTGTGGGCTCTGCTCAGTCCCGGGAGGCCTGCTGGGCAGGCTCGGAGGATGGCTGTCCTGCCCAGGTGATGGCCCTTTCCAGGGGCTGGAGCAGTGACCTGAACTCTTCCTACCTTGCCCCCAGGTACCTCCCCGAGGTCATGGGTGATGGCCTGGCCAACCAGATTAACAATCCTGAGGTGGAGGTGGACATCACCAAGCCGGACATGACCATCCGACAGCAGATCATGCAGCTCAAGATCATGACCAACCGGCTGCGCAGCGCCTACAATGGCAACGACGTGGACTTCCAGGACGCCAGTGAGGGCACGGCCCAGCAGGCGAGGGGCGGGGGCGGCGGGTGCTGAAGGGGGGTGACTGCCCTCCAGGTTGCCCCACGGGAGGAGCCCTCAGCTCCAGCATCATCACAGTGACTCCGAGGACACTGGTCCAGGCACGGTCACTGAGCCCCGTGCCTCTGCGGTGCCCTGGGGGCATGGCCAGGATGTCTGTCTGGCTTTAGGTTCAGGGACAAAGGGCGGCAGCCCCAGGGAGTGAGCATCTCCCAGCCCCATGGGTTGTGAGGATCGGGTGCTGCGGGCAGGGTGCAGCTGGCCCTGGGCTTCCACCCTGAAAGGATGTCGGGGTCACCTGGCACGTGGTGCCCTCACTGGGGTCTCCTTTGGGGACCAGCCTGCCGGAGCCTCCTCTCCTTCCCAGGTGACGATGGCAGCGGCTCAGGCAGTGGCGATGGCTGTCCGGATGACCTCTGCGGCCGGAAGAACAGCAGGAAGAGCTCCAGCTCCCGGACACCCCTGACCCATGCCCTCCCAGGCCTGTCAGAGCAGGAAGGGCAGAAGACCTCGGCTGCCAGCTGCCCCCAGCCCCCCAGCTTCCTCCTGCCCCTCCTCCTTGCCCTGGCCCTCACAGTTGCCAGGCCCCGGTGGCGGTAATTGCCCCAAGGCCCCAGGGATAGAGGCCAAGGACTGACTTTGCCAAAAATACAAAACAGACAATATTTAATTCACCTCGGCCTGGAGAGGCCTGGGGTGGGACAGGGAGGGCCGATGGCTCTGAGCAGGGTGGCACACAGGTTCTGGCCCCCGGCCTGGCCTCACCTGCCTCTCTGCCTTTTAATTTTGTATGAGGTCCTCAGGTCAGCTGGGCACCAGTGTCCCCACAAGCCATGTATTTCAGGGACCTCAGGGGCACACCGGGCTGCCTAGCCCTCCCCCCCAGCTCCCTGCACCGCTGCAGAAGCAGCCCCTCGAGGCCTGCGGAGGAGGCCTCAAAGCGACCCGCTGGAGCCATGGCCAGCCTGTGCCTTCCTCCCTGCCTCCTCCCACTGGGACTCCCACCCGAGCCCACCAGCCAGGCCTGGCCCACCCTCAGCCCCCAGAGAAGCTCCACAAGGGCTGTCTGAGTGACTGCCATCTAGCGGAGCCTCTGGGATGCATGATACCCTTCCCTCGGCAAAGCTGCAGAACCGGGCACCCACCTCCCCGTGCTGTTGAGGGGCCCCGGGTCTGCAGGGTGGGCTGAGAAGGCACCATGGCTGGGGAGTCCGTGAGGACTCTGTCCTCCCACAGACCTGTGGCCAGGGGCCCTCCACGCTCAGAGGAGGGGCCACTGACCCACCTGGGCTTCTGCAGGAGGAGCAGGAGCTGGGCCAAGTGTGGGCTCTGCGGAGGTGGGCTGCCCACTATACACAGGGGGGCTCACGGGGCAGGCCTTGCTGGGGTCCAGGGCTGCCTGAGGACCCCAAGGGCCGAGGAGTAGCCTGGACCCACCTGCTCCTGCCTTCACCCAGCTCAGGAACCAGGGCTCCCTGTTCAGCGTGACACAGGCCAGGGCTCACAGGGACCCTCGGCTGTCACCTGCTCACAAGGCTGCTGGTGTCTGGGGAGACCCAGCCCTGCAGACAGGAACGCTTAGGTCCTTTCCCGACCCAGCCAGCTGCAGGGGACAGGGAACTTGGATAGTTAAGGGCTTTTCCAAACGTGCATACATTTACTGACAAATCCTGTCCTTGTTCACTGAGAGCTGTCCGCTCCTCCCAAATAGCTTTGGAGGGACATGGGGCTGTCCTTGGACTCCGGCAACCTCCTGTATCACTGAGGCCATCAGGACCCTGCCCCAGGCCTGGACAGGCCCTCCCTCCTGTACTCCAACTGCCAGGCGGCCCTAGGGAGGGGTGTGCTAGGAAGGGGTCCTGCAGGGGGAGGACTCTGAGGGGCTGGGGGCAGCGTCCTGACCGCGCTGACCCTGAGGAGGCCGCTTAGTGCTGCTTTGCTTTTCATCAGCGTCCCACGGTGGATGGAGGTCCCGGTCGCTGCTCAGGTCCCCGGAGCCTGACTTTAGACGTCTTGGGTTCAGGACCCCCTGGCGCAGGCATGTCCACCCTGTAATAACCCTGCCAGGGCTGGGGTGGGCTGGGGACTCTGGCGCAGCAATACCAGACGCCAGGACAGCAGCGCTCCTGCTGCACACATACAGCCTGGGGACGGCGCTGAGACCCCCTGCACTCACCTCTGAAGGGGCAGCCCTGGGTGGTCACCGGTCAGGGCAGTGGCCGAGCCTGCGTGTCCTTCCTCCACGACGCCCCCCACCGCTCAGTGTCAGCGGGTGCCGTGTGTTCTTTTGAGTCATTGTATGAATAAAGCCTGGAGACCTGCAGCAGGGGAGGCCTCATGGAGAAGGGGAGAGTGTGGGTGTGTCTGTGCGTGCCCATGTCTGGGGCTTGGGCATGGACCGCACTGCCACGTTTGGGGTGAACTGCAGCCCCTGCCAGCTGCACCCTTCAGCCTGTTGGCGGCTCCACCTTGCCCTGGGCAGACTCAGGCCTGTCCGCACCTCTCCTTGGTGCAGGGGAGAAGGAGGAGGCCAGGGCTCCAGTATACCCCTTCCCATTCACCTCTTCCCACCTCCTACCCCTGTTCTGGGCGCACACAGCACAGAGATTCTCTACCCCTGGAAAGCTCTGGTTCCTGCCAGGTGGCCTCAGAGATGCCCGAGGGGCCAGAGAGAAGGAACCAGCATTGTCCCAAGGACTCCCTCGTGGTCCAGTCTGTCCCCAGCCACCTTTCTCCCAAGGCCGAGGGTCCTGCGTAACCCCAGGGGCTCCCTGTAGCCCTGCTCCTGTTCCCATGGGGTCGCACCGGAGACGGAAGTGGCAGGGTGGCACTGGCAGAAGCGCCCGCTCTCCTGGGTGTGTCCCTCAGCTGCGATATTGGGAATTGCCTCTGCACTGGTTGACCTGGAACACTTGAACATTGTGCTTCCATCATCTGGAACTCAGGAATAGCCCCCAGCAACGATGACCTCCAGGCCCCTGTGTGAGAGCACAGAGGAGGGGGTGGACACCTGGAGGGAGATGCAGCTCCACAGCCCCGCTGAAGGCCACTGCTCAGTAAGACACAGCTCCGGGCAGGACCAAGGCTGCATGTAGGCCTCCTGGGAAGCATCCGCAGTGGCCACTGTCCTCACGTGGGGAACCCTCCACAAGTCCTGGAGGCCCAGCTCCCCTGGGAAATGAGGGTGGGTGGAGTCCTCTCCCGCAGCCTGGGTGCTCAGCAGGGCTCCTCAGGGACAGGTGAGCAGCGACTTGCTCACTGGTGGCTGTGGCTGTAGACGCGTTTGGTCCAGCCGGGCAGGATCTCAGCATTCCAGGGCGCTGCCCAGCCCAGCTGCTTCAGTGCTTTCAGAACCTGGGCAAATGCATCTTTCCAGTGAGGGAAGGAGGCCACAGGTGTGCTGTGCACTCTGCAGAACAGCCACCAGGCCAGGAGTGTGTGGGCAGGGGCCACCTGCCAGTCTCAGCCCTGCCTGCCTGGGCCACACCTCAGACCACCAGTGAGCTCCCAAGCCCTGCCCACCCCAGTGCTGCCCCAAGAGGCTGCTCAGAGACAGACCTCGACCCCCTCCAGCCATGACTGTCTGAGTCCTCTCCATTCCTCACAGAAGTTCCAGAAGCCACAGACAAACTGACCCACCCACACTGATGGCAGAGAGCAGCCCCTCAGCCTGCCTCCCTCAAGCAGCCCAACCCAGCCAGGTGGATGGCCCCAGCATCCCACACCATCTGTGGGCAGCCCTGGCAGGCCAGCACGGCTTCTGCTCCATGTGAACATGCACCCATAACATGCACACACACACGTGCACACTCCTACACAGGTACACACGTTCCTACACAGGTACACACCTACACAGGTACACACACATGCACACGTGCACACTCCTACATGGGTACACACACGCACACCTACACAGGCACACACGTGCACACTCCACAGGTACACGTGCACACTCCTACACAGGTACACATGCATACACGTGCACACTCCTACACAGGTACACACACATGCACACATACACATGTATGAACACATACAGCCCTGTGCATGTACACACAAGCAGATCCACACACATGCACACACTCCTGCACGTGCACACACTTTCACATGCATACATGCCATACACAAGGACACATGCACACTCCTACACAGGTACACACGTGCACACTCCACAGGTAGACACACACCTACACAGGTACACACATGCACACTCCTACACAGGTACACACATGCACACGTGCATACTCCACAGGTACACACACGTGTGCACACTCCACAGATGCACACATGCACACCTACACAAGTACACGTGCACACTCATACACAGGTACACATGCACACCTATACAGGTACACACATGCACACGCCACAGGTACACACACGCGTGCACACTCCTACACAGATACGCACACCTACACAGGTACACATGCACACTCCTACACAGGCACATACACACATGCACACTCCTACACAGGTACACATGCATAGACATGTATGAATATATACATAGCCCTGTGCATGCACACATAAGCACACATATCCATCCACGTGAACACACACTCCTGAACATGCACACACTTTCACACACACACATGCCCATACACACACAGGCACATGTGCACACTCCTAGCATGTGTACACATGTAGACATGCATGCACACATTATATGCACAGTATAGACACACACGAGACACTCAGACTCTCCTGTCCAGGTAACCCTAAGTATTCTTTATCTGAGGACAAGGCCCTCTGTCAGGAAACACCATTTACAATCTCAGTGCTCCCTGAGGTTGAGGTGGAAGACTAACTGCCACCTTTAAGCCCACCTTCCTCCTGCCCTAAGCCACGGCTGACATCACAGAAGGACCATAACTGGGCATCCATCTCTCCACTGGACACTGAAGGCAGGTGGCACAGCATGTGTCAGCCATCAAAGAAGGGGGTGGAGTCTTGGGCAGGTGTGGTTCTGAGAGACCCCAACAACAAAGCCCCCACAGCTTTCCCAAGGGTGGGTGGGGGCGGTGACCACACAGGCTTCACAGACAGACGCCAGGGCTGTGGACAAGCCGGAGGCAGTCGCTGCCCAGCAAGCTGTCCCTCTGTGCACAGGAGCCCCTCCCAGATGAGGCCGCCCCACAAAGCGAAGCCAGGAGTCTAAACCGTTCCTCCTCCCTTCATCTGGCCTGGAAATATGAAAAGCAACCTCTGTGATTTCTAGCACAAACCCATGTTTCTACTCAATCTGGGAAAGCACAAAAAAGAGCCAGTAAAAACCTGACAGGACACGTCAAAATACGCAGCATCAGCCTGGGAAATCAGACCAACTGTCCTGGGTGAGAATTCCAAGAAACAGGAGCAAACACTGGGAAACGTTGACTTTGAAAACATGACAGCAACACTCTAGACTCCATGAAGACAACCCCCTTTCCTCACACACACATCCAAATTCTGGGGAAAAAACTGGTTTCACAAAGTCAATTCCTATCTGAGGTCAGGGGAGAGCTACAAACCTCGTGTGCTGAAAAGAAAAAGGAAATGGGAGGCAGGGAGGGCAGAGTGCCAGGCACAGAAGTGCCCTCTCAGGACGGACGCTCGGGAGGGATGGGCACGCACCGGCCTGGGTGAGGGCTGGGCCGGAATCGAGGCCCCTGACAACCTGGGACCTCAAAGAAACAACTGAGTCCTCCCTGTTGCCAGAGATGGGCCAGAAAAGCGTCTGCTGCCCGGGGATCTGGGCAGAAGAAAAATCCTCCATGAAGAATCACTGGCTGGTGATGAAAGACTATGAACAAATACAAAAATACCTGGAAGTTTGTCCACAGTGAGGCAGTGACATTCCCTCCGAGAAATCACAAAGCCGCAGGGACATGAGCTCAAATTCTTCAAAATTTCAAAATGCTTAAAAAAAAAAAATCCACTGCAAGAGCCAGCACCCTGAGATCTTTAGGTGACAGAGCAAACTGAAATGGTCTATGCAGTGAGAGTTTTGTGTTATCAAAGAGAAAAGGGGGAGGAATGAAACCACAAGGATAGAACAATTCCATTTTTAAAAGGAAAAGAATGAAATTAGAAAAAATACCAAATGGAAGTAACGTCAGCAAGATGGCGGAACAGGGGGTCCCCTGCTTTTAGCCACCCATTGCAACAAGAATCTGGCAGCCATCCACATGCAAAAGTGCCTTTGTGGGAGCCTCGGAACTCTAGTGCGAGGCTGTGGAACCCTGATGGAGCTCAACTGAGAGGGGCTGTTTTAAGAGGCCAGGTTTGCACCCGGGTGGCAGGCTCAGCAGCCGGGGTCCTGTTGCAGATCCAGGAATGGCCTCATCCCCCTATGGACTCAAAGGCAGCCTCCTTTGGCTCTCCTGCCACAAGAACCATCTGCCCAGGGGCCTCGTGGAAGATAACACCAGTCTGTCTGCCTGGAGGGAGGCCCACCAAGGTTGCTCCACTGCAGATTCTGAAGCCGCCCTGTAAGTCAGATCCAACCCCTCAGCTGCAGTCTGAAAGCAGTCCTGCCTTCCCAGGGACTTCCTGGGAGACACTCCTGTCCCAGGCCAGTCAACCTCAATCCCACAGAAGATCTTGAAATGGTCCTGAGTTTACTCTGGCCTTCCCCAGTCCTGCCCACCCAGGGGCCACTGGGAGATAAGCCTGTCTGTACACGGGAGGCAGGCCTACCCATCTAAGTCCAGCTGCACAGGCTGAAGGAGCCCGGTGACCCAGCTGCAGCCTCACTCAGCCATGGTCTGAAGGCAGTCCCCAACAGGAGGCATGCCCAACTGTGCTCCCAGAGGCAGGCCTACAGGCCTCAGTCTCAGCCGTGAACGTTAAAGCAGCCTGTCACTTGGTTTCCCCCCTTCAACCACAGTCTGGGGTCAGTCCTGCCTGTCAGGGACTCACCCAGTGACTGAGTGCACACTTGCCCTACAGCTAGCCCGATTCCTTAAGGTCTTAGAGGCAATCCAGCCTGCCAGGAACCAGACGTGATCAATGCCTGCTCTAACCCTGAATAGGCCCACCAACTACAAACCCCGCTGTAGGCTCAGCAGCAGCCATGTGACTAAACTGTAATCCTGGAGGCAATCCCTTCAGAGACCTAACAGATCTTTATCTGCTAAAAATCAGTTTATAAAGGCTGAAAGAGATGTCTGCTCCATCAAATGGAGACACCAATGAAAGGCTATATGAATAATAAAGAATCAGGCCAACATGATCCCACAGCTGGGCATAGCAGCTCACATCTGTAATCCCAGCACTTTGGGAGGCCAAGGCAGATAGGTCACTTGAGGTCAGGAGTTTGAGATCAGCTTGGCCAACGTGGTGAATCCCAGTCTCTACTAAAAGTATAACATTTAGTCAGATGTGGTGGTACAAGCTTGTAATCCCAGCTACTTTGGAGGGTGTGGTGGGAGAATCGCTGGAACCCAGGAGACGAGGTTGCAGTGAGATGAGATTCTGCCACTGTACTCCAGCCTCGGTGACAGAGTGAGACTCTGTCTCAACAACAACAAAAAAATGATGCCACCAAAAGAAACTAATAAAGCTCCAGTAAATGATCCCAAAGAAATGAGGACCTATAAATTGCCTGGCAATTTAAAACAATCATCTAAAGAAACTCAGTAACATGCAAGATAACTCAGACAACCAAAAAAAGTAAAAAAGAAAAGCAATGCATAAAACAAAGTTTCACGGAAACCATAAAAAAGAACCAAGTAGAAATCCTAGAGATGAAAAACACAGTGACGAAATTGAAAAATTCAATAAAGAGCTTCAACAACAGACTCGCTCATACAAAAGAATAAGTAAACTTGAAGACAAATTATTTAAAACTAACCAATTAACAAAAAAAAGAATAAAAAAGGGTAAAGAACAAAGAAGAGTGAAAAAAGCACAAGGGCCCTACAGAGACCAACAAGAAAATAAGTGTGCGAATTATAGAACTCTCAAAAGAAGACAGAAACAAAGGGGCAGAACGCTCATTTAAAGAAACAAAGGCAGAAAACTTTCCAGAGTTGGGGTAGATAAGGACATCCAGATTCCAGATGGATGTGGATATACATCGATGCAACTTTCAACACATGAAAATCTATAAATGTGATACACCATATTAACAGAATAAAGGATGACAATCATATGGTCATCTCAATAGCTGCAGAAAAAGTCTTTGACAAAATTCAACATCCTGTTGTGGTAAAAACTCTCAACAAATTAGATACAGAAAAAATATACCTCAACATAATAAAGGACATATATAACAAGCCTACAGTTAACATTACACTCAATAGTGAAAAGCTGAAACATTTCCTCTAAGATTATGAACAAGGCAAGGGTGCCGCCCACACTCACCACTCCTATTCAGTGTGTTATTGGAAGTCCTTGCCAGAGCAATTACACAAGAAAGGAAATAAAAAGCATCCGCATAAGAAAGGAGGAAGTTAAGCTGTCTCTTTTTGCCAATAACATGATCTCTTTTTAAAATTTTTATTTTAGATTCAGGGGTTCATGTGCAGGTTTCTAAAACAAATAAAGTTGTGTCACAGGGGTTCGTTGTACATATTGTCCCATCATCCAGATACTAAGCCCAGTAGTAACTAATAGTTATTTATTTTCTGATCTCCACCCTCAAGTAGACCCCAGTGTCTGCGGTTTCCCTTTTTGTATCTACGTGTTTTCATCATTTAGCTCCCACTGAAGTGAGAACACGTGGTATTTGGTTTTCTGTTCCTGCTTTACTTAGCTAAGGATAATAGCCTGCAGCTCCATCCACATTCCTGCAAAGGACATGCTCTCATTCTTCTTTATGGCTGCATGTATTTCATGGTGTATATGTACATATTTTCTTGATCCAATCTACCACTGATCAGCATTTATGTGATTCCATGTCCTTGCTATTGTGACTGCAACTGCAATGAACATACATGTCTTTATGGTAGAACAATTTACATTCCTTTGGGCACATCCCCAGTCATGGTATTGCTGGGTCAAATGGCCGCTCTGTTTTTAGCTCCTTGAGGAATCACCACACTGTTTTCCACATGGTTGAACTAATTTACATTCCCACCAACAGTGTGTGCATGTTCCCTTTTCTCTGCAATCTCGCCTGCATCTATTATTTTTTTACTTTTTAATCACAGCCATTCTGACTGGTGTGAGATGGTATCATATTGTTTGGATCTGCATTTCTCTAATGATCAGTAATATTAAGCTTTTTTTCATATGCTTGTTGGCTGAATACCTATGTCTTCTTTTGAAGAGTGGACAAGATCTCTTATATATACAACATTCTTAAAGTTCCACCAAAAAACTTGCTAGAACTAATAAATGAATTCATTGAAGTTGCAAGATACAATATCAACATACAAAAATTAGTTATGTTTTTATACACTAACAATGAACTATCTGAAAAAGAAGAAAACAATCCCATTTACAATAGCATAAAAATAATAAAATACTTAGCAATAAATTTAACCAAGATGAAATATCTATATACCGAAAACCATAAAATATAGAGGAGAAAAAATTTAAAAGGTACAAATAAATGGAAGGATATTTTATGTTTATAGATTGGAGCAATCAATACCGTTAAGATGTCCATATTACCCAAAGCAATCTACAAACTCAATGCAATGCCTCTCAAAATTCCAATGGCAGTTTTTACAGAAATAGCAGAAACAATCTTAAAATTTGCATGGAATCACAAAATACTCTAAACAACTAAATCTTGCAAAAGAAGAACAAATCTAGATATATCACATATCCTGTTTTAAAGTATGTTACAAGGCTGTAGTAATGAAAACAGTATGACACAGTCATAAAAACAGAAATGAAGAAATAGAAGATAGAGTCCAGAATTAAACTCACACATATACAGCCAACTAATCTTTGACAAAGAACCAAGAATATACAATAGCAAAAGGAGCCTCTTTAGCAAATGGCACTTGGAAAGCTGGATATCTACATGCAGAAGAGTGAAATTAGACCCTTATCTTACACAATATACAAAAATTAAATGGATTAAAAGTGTAAATGTAAGACCTGAAACCATAAAATTTCTAAAAGTTAAGGAAAATGTCCCTTAACATTGGTCTTGACAATGACCTTTTGGATATGACACCGAAAGCACAGGCAACACATGCAAAAATAAAAAGTGTGTCTATGTCCAACTAGAAGGGTCTGCACAGCAAAGGAAACAATCAGTAAAATGAAAGTCAATCTACAGAACTGGTGAAAACCTTTGCAAAGCACATATCTGAATTACATTTATGTCCAAAATACTTAAGAAATTCATACAACTTAACAGCAAAAGAGCAAATAGCCTAATTTTTAAATGGTTAAAAGATCTGAATAGAATTTTTTTTTCAAAGAAAGCAACTAGCAGGTATATGAAAAGATGCTCAACTAATCATCAGGGAAATGCAAATCGAAACCACAGTGAGACATCACCTCACACCGTTGGGATGGCCATTATCAAAAAGGCAAAAGACAGCAAGTGTTGATGAGGGCGTGGAGAAAGGGAAACCCTTGTGCACAATTGATGAGAATGATCAGTACAGTCACTGCAGAAAATAGTATGGAGGCTTCTCAAAAATTAAAAATGGAGTTATCGTATGAACCAGCAATCCCACTAGTGGGCATATATGCAAAGGAAATGAAATCACTACGTCAAAGCGATATCTGCACTCCCATCTTCATTGCGGTATCATTCCTAACAGCCAAGAAATGGAAACAACCTAAGTGTCAATGAACAGATGGATGGATGGATGGATGGATGGATGGATGGATGAAAAGACAGATGGACAGATGGATGGATGGATGGATGGATGGATGGATGGATGAAAAGACAGATGGACACATAAATGGATGGATGGATGGATGGATGGATGGATGGATGGATGGAGGGATGGACAGATGGATGGACTGATGGATGGATGGATGGATGGATGGATGGATGGATGGACGGACAGATGGATGGTTGGATGGATGGATGGATGGATGGATGGATGGATGGATGGATGGACTGATGGATGGATGGATTGATGGACAGATGGATCAGTGGATGGGTGGATGGATGGACAGATAGATGGACTGATGCATGTGTGTAATACTATTCAGCTACACAAAGCAAGGAAACCCTGCCATTTGCAGCAACATGGATGAACCTGCGTGACATTATGCTCAGTGAAATAAGCCAGACACAGAAGGACAAACACTGCACGATCTCACTTAAAAACTCAAATCCATACAAGCAGAGAGCAGAAGGGTGGTGGTCAACAGCTGGGGGAGGGGGCATGGAGATAGGTTGGTCAAAGGGCACAAACTTTCAGATAGACAGGATGAGTAAGTTCTGGGTGTCATGTACCGCATGGCGACTGGAGTTAATAGCACTGGGTTGTTTATTTGAAACTTGCTAAGAGAGTAGATCGCAAGTGCCCTCACCTCACCCACCCACCTCACCTCACAAACCCAACTCACCTCACACACCCACCTGACCTCACACCACCCACCTCACCTCACACCCACACCTCACCTCACACACACCACCTCACACACCCACCTCACCTCACACACACCTCACCTCACACACACCACACCTCACACACACCTCACCTCACACCTCACCTCACACACACACCTCACACACACACCTCACACACACACCTCACACACACACACCTCACCTCACACACCCACC
>JAPYYA010001723.1:0-14841 GCA_028533165.1 Leontopithecus rosalia | reverse complement strand
CTGTGGGGGTGAGACCCATCGACCTCCCAGAAATCTCCTGGTCTAGATCACCATCTAAAACCCGTTCAATCAGATGAGCATAGCAATCTGCCCTCCCAAGTCTCAAATTGCCGGTTTAACAGGGCACCCAGCCCCACGTGTTTTGTGCGCCGGCTGCAGCGGCGGCGCTGGTTGCCTGGCCGCGCCAGCGGAGAGCGCTGCGCTTGAGTCCTGCGTGCCTTTTACACCTGGGCTTTTCCCCCCGCTCTGTGGGCTATAAGGATCCATCTGAAAATGCGGTGTTTGCTTACCCTCTGCGTCTTGACTGAGAGCTGCAGTGGTGAGTTGCTTCTACAGCGCCATCTTCCTCCCCCCCCGATTACATCATTTCATCACACTCATTCTCCGTCTAGCTTTTTTCCCTTGCTGGTTAGGAGATGTGATTCCTTGTAGGAGTTGAGGTGTTCTGATTTCGGGTGTTTTCCTCCTTTTTGCGCTGGTTTCTTCCCATCTTTGTGGATTTATCCACCTGTTGTCTGTGTAGTTGCTGATTTTCAGATTGGGTCTCTGAGTGGATGTCCAGATTGTTGATGATGAGGTTATTTCTGTTTCTTAGTTTTCCTTCTAACAATCTGGCCCCTCTGCTCTAGGACTGCTGAGGTCCACTCCAGGCCCTGTTTGCCTGGGTGTCACCTGCAGCAGCTGCAGAACAGTAAGGGTTGCTACCAGTTTCTTCTGCTATCTTTGTCTCAGAATGATGCCTGCCAAATGTTAGTCTGATCAGTCCTTTGTGAGGTGACTCTTTGGATATATGGGGGTCAGGGAGCTGCTTGAGGAGACAGTCTGTTCTTTATAGGAGCTCAAGTGTTGAGCTGTGAGCTCTGTTGTTCTTTCAGAGCTCCTCGGCAGGTATGTTTAAGTCTGCTGCAGCAGAACTCATAAACCCCCCTTTTTTCCCCAGGTGCTCTGTCCCGGGGAGTTAGGGCTTTATTTATGAGTATCCATCTCATTGCTGCCCTTTTTTTGTTTTTTTTTTTTTTTTTTAGGGCTGTCCTGCCCAGCAAGGGGGTAGCCTAGTCACTGCCTGCAGATGCTTTACTGAGCTGCTTTGGGTTCTGCCCTGCTGCTGGCTCCACCCTGCTGCCGTATGTATTTCTCTGCAGTCCTGTTTATATGGGTGTGGTTAGAACTGCCTCGGCAGTGTTGGCCCACCTCTGTAGTGGCAGACTCTCTCTGTTATGGCGGGTTGCCTCGGCAATGGCGGGTTGCTTCGGCAACAGCAGGCTGCGTCAGCAATGGCAGACTACCTTTGTAGGGGTGGAGTGCCTCGGTAATGGTGAATGCCCCTCCCCCACAGAGCTGGGCTGTCCCGGTTTTAGCTGTGCTTGCTGTGAAACTCTCAACCCCGAGTGTTTCCAATTGCTGTTTTTTGTTTGTTTGTTTTTGTGGGCGTGGGACCTGCCGGGCCTGATCACCTGGCTCCCTGCCTCAGAGCCCTTTTTTTTGTAGTTGAACGGTTGACTCTCTCCCAGGTGTTCCAGTCACCTGCTGAAAGGGAGCCAGGATCTGTGTGATTTCCGGTGCGGCGACCCACTGCGCTGGCTGAAACAATGTCACTGCCCAGGAATCTCCTGGCCTGGTTTTATGTTTTAGTCCCGTTTACTCAGGTGTATGGGGAATCTGCCTTCCAGGATCTCCAATTGCCAGGTTAACAGGGCAACCAGACCAGTGTATTTTGTGCGGAGAGCTGCTGCGCTGCAGTGCTGGCTGAAACAGCTGCGCCAGCCAAAACAGCTGCATTGGCGACCCATGGGGCTCCTCCCCTGGGAATCTCCTGGTCTGTGGGCAATAAATATCCGTCTAAAAATGTGGCGTCCACTCACCCTCTGTGCTTTCACTGGTAGCTGCTATCCTGAGCTGCTCCTACAGCGCCATCTTCCCCGTTCCCCCTGAAATTCCTTTTATAATTTTATTTAAAAAAAATATTTTTGACTCCTTAAAAAAGGAGCTCTTGACCAGGCACAGTGGTTCATGCCTATAATCCCAGCACTTTGGGAGGCTGAGGGGGGGCGGAAATCACAAGGTCAGGAATTCAAAACCAGCCTAGCCGATATGGTAAAAACTCATCTCTACTAAAAATACAAAAATTAACCAGGTGTTGTGGTGTGTGCCTGTAGTTCCAGCTACCCAGGAGACCGAGGCAGAAGAAAAGCTTGAACCCAGGAGACGGAGGTTGCAGTGAGCTGAGATCATGTTGCTGCACTCCAGCCTGGGTGACAGAGCAAGACTCTGTCTCAAAAAAAAAAAAAAAGGAACTTTGTTTTTTAACATTTCCTTTTTAACTTTTACTTTATGTTCGGGGTACCTGTGTAGGTTTGTTATATAGGCAAACTTGTGTCACAGGGGTTTATTGTACAGATTATTTCATCACCCAGGTACTAAGCCCAGGACCCAATAGTCATTTTTTCTGCTCCTCTCCTTTTTTCCACCCTCCATCCTCAAGTGTGCCTAGTGTCCGTTGTTCCCGTCTTTGTGTCCATCTTTCTTATCATTTAGTTACCACTTACAGGTGAGAACATGCAGTATTTGGTTTTCTGTTCCTGCATTAGTTTGCTAAGGATAATAGCCTTCTCCTCCATTCATGTTTCCGCAAAAGACACGATCTCATTCTCTCTCTCCGTTTTTTTTTTTTTGAGAAGTCTCACTCTGGCATGATTTCCGCTTACTGCAACTTCTGCCTCCCAGGTTCAAGCAATTCTCCTGCCTGAGCCTCCTGACTAGCCAGAACTACAGGCACGTGCCACCACATCTGGCTAATTTTTTTGTATTTTTAGTAGAGATAGGTTTTTACCATGTTAGCCAGGATGGTCTCGATCTCCTGACCTCCTGATCTGCCTGCCTCAGTCTTCCAAATTGCTGGGATTACAGGCGTGAGCCACCGCACCCGGCCAAACTCATTCTTTCTTATGACTGCATCATATTCTATGGCATATATATACAATTTCTTTATTCAGTCTTTCATTGATGGGCATTTAGAATGTGCCCATCAGAATGTGAATTATTCACACAGCAGCATTACTCACAATAATAAAGACAGTATTAATAATACTAAAGACAATAATAATAATAATAAAGTCTTTATTATTGTGAGTAATGCTGCTGTGTGAATAATTCACATTCTGTGAATATGGGTGCATGTGTCTTTATGGTAGAATGATTTATATATCTCTGGGTATATACCCATAATAGGATTGCTTGGTCAAATGGTGGCTCTGTTTTCAGCTCTTTGAGGAATCACCATACTGCTTTCTTTCCACAATGCGTTTAACTAATTTACACTTCTACCAACAGTGTATAAGTGTTGCTTTTCTCTGCAACAATGCCAGCATGTTTTTTGACTTTTTAATAAAGTAAAAAATATGATGGTATCTCATTGTGGTTTTGATTTGCATTTCTCAAATGATCAGTGATATCGAGCTTTTCTCATATGCTTGTTGGCTTCATGTATGTCTTCTTTTGCAAAGTGTCTGTTCATATCCTTTGCTCACTTTTTAATGGGGTTATTTGTCTTTCTCTTGTAAGTCTGTTGAAGTTCCTTACAGATGCTGGATATTAGACCTTTGTGAGATGCAAAGTTTGAGAATATTTTCTGCCATTCTATAGATTGGTTGTCTGCTCTGTTGATAGTTTCTTTTGTTCTGCAAAAGCTCTTAAGTTTAATTAGATCCCTGTTGTTAATATTTGCTTTTGTTGCAATTGCTTTTGGTGTCCTTGTCATAAAATCTTTGCCCATTCTTATATCCAGGATGATATTGCCTAGGTTGTCTTCCAGGTTTTTACAGTTTTGGTTTTTACATGTAAGTCTTCCATCTTGAGTTAATTTTTGTATATGGTCCAGCTTCAATCTTCTTCATATGGCTCGCCAGTTATCTCAGCACCATTTATTGATAGGAATTCCTTTCCCCTGTTTTGGTTACTGTAGCCCTGTAGTATAGTTTGAAGTCAGGTAATGTGATGCCTCCAGTTTTTTTTTTTTTTTTTTTTTTTGCTTAGGATTTCCATGATTATTTGGGCTCTTTTTTGGTTCTGCATAAACCAAAAATATTTTAAAATAGTTTTTTTCTAGTTTTGTGAAAAATGTCATTGGTAGTTTGACATTCAATGCAATAGCGTTGAATCTTTTTAAAAAAAATCCTTTTCTATTTCTTGTAGTTCAAAGGTATTGGCAACAAATTGCAAATTCACTAGTTTCTTTTGTCTAAAAGGGCTTTCTTTTGCCCTAATGTTTGAAGGATATTTTTGCTGGATATTGATTTTTTTGTCTTTGTTGTTTCCTCAGCACTTTAAAGGTATTGTTCCATTATCTCCTGACTTGTGTAGTTTCTGAGAAAAGACTGGTTTATATCGGTTTTCTTTGCATAATATATTGCTTTCTCTGGCTACATTTATCATTTTCTCATCACTGATTTTCAGCAATTTTATTGTGATGCATCAAGGCAGTGTGTGTTAATCCAGTTATGGAGACCAGGCATGGTGGCTTACACCTGTAATCTCAGCACTTTGGGAGGCTGAAGTGGGCAGATTGCTTGAGCACAAGAGTTCGAGATCAACCTGGGCAACTGGCAAGGCCCCATCTCTACTAAAAATACCAAAGGATAGCCAGGCTCACATTATGGTGTGTGCCTGTAGTGCCAGCTACTCAGGAGGGAGGTGGGAGGATTACTTGAGCCTGGGTGATGGAGGTTGCAGTGAGCTGAAATCATGTCACTATACTCCAGCCTGGGAAATAGAGCCAGACCTTGTCTCAACTATGGGTTTTTGAGTTTCCTGTGTCTTCAGGTGGACAGTTTTCATCAATTTGGAAAATTTTAAAGGTATTTTTTAACGTATTTTTTCTTCCTCTTGTTTTAATTCTCCTGGACTCTTAAGTAGATGTATCATACCACTTGATATTATAGCATATTAATTGATCAGTGCTCTGTGTTCTGTTGTATTTTTTTCAATTTTTTTTCTACGTTTGATTTCTCTTGAATAGCTTCAGTTGCCATGTCTTTAAATTCTCCAATCTTTTCTTCCAAAGTATTATAGTTTTAAGCCTGTCCAGTGAATTTTTATTTCAGATATTATATTTTTCATCTCTAAAAGTTCACTATAGTTCTTTCTACTATCTGCTTTTATTATGTTAATGTTTTTCCTCAGATCTTGTGCATATTTATAACAGCTATTTTAGAGCCCTTTTCTACTAATTCCACTATGTGTCATTTCTGAGTCTTTTTTTTGCTTTTATTGTTTATAATTCACACATAATTATATATATTGATTTCTCCCCTCATATTTTGTGTCCTTTTTTGATTTCCTTAAGTTGGACTTCACCTTTCTCTGGTGCCTCCTTGATTAGCTTAATAATTGACCTTCTGAATTCTTTTTCTGGCAATTCAGGGATTTTTGTCTTCGTTTAGATCCATTGCTGGTGAGCAGTGTGATTTTTGGGTGGTCTTAAAAAACTATATTTTGTCATATTACCAGCATTGCTTTTCTGGTTCCTTCTCATTTGGATAG
Organism: Leontopithecus rosalia; assembly: GCA_028533165.1. Taxonomy (NCBI): domain Eukaryota; kingdom Metazoa; phylum Chordata; class Mammalia; order Primates; family Cebidae; genus Leontopithecus; species Leontopithecus rosalia. Next base: position 9,303 of record JAPYYA010001723.1, on the reverse strand, counting down.
GCTATGTCAGAGGGAAGATCTGGGGTTCAAGGCTGCTATTCAAGTTCTTTTGTCCCACGGAGTGCTCCCTTGGTGTAGCACTCTCCCCTTTTTCCTAAGGATGTGGCTTCCTGGAGAGCCAAACTGTAGTGATTGCAATTTTTCTTCTGGATCCAGTCACCCAGCAGGCTGCCTGGCTCTGGGCTTGTACTGGGGGATGTCTGCATAGAGTTCTATGTTGTGAATCATCTTTAGGTCCCTCAGCCATGGATACCAGTACCTACTTTTGTGGAGGTGGCGGGGAAGTGAAATGGACTTCGGATGTCCTTAGTTGTAGTTGTTAAATGCATTCGTTTTGTGCTGATTGGTCTCTTACCAGAAGGTATCACTTTCAAGAAAGCATCACCTGTGGTAGCATAGAGGAGGATCAATCAGTGGGCAGGGTCCTAGAACTCCCAGGAGGATATGACCTTTGTTTTCAGCTATCAGGTTGGGTAGGGAAGGACCATCAGGTAGGGGCAGGGTTAGGCATAGCTGAGCTCAGATTCTCCTTGGGCAGGGCTTGCTGTTGGGGATGTGGGTGTGGTTCCCAGGTCGATGTAGTTCTGTCCCCAGTTATAGCTCCCTCTGCTGTGTCATGCAGGTTGTCAGGGAAGTGCAGGAAAGCTGGCAGTTGCAGGCCTAACCCAGTTCCCATGTGACTCCAAAGGTTGGTTTCACTCTCACCATGCCCCCCAACCAACAGCACTGAGTTTTTCAGGCAGTGGGTGAGCAAGGCTGAGAACTTGCCCCAGGCTACCAGCATCCTGGCTGAGGAAGCAAGCAGGGCTCTCACACCTCCCCACCTATCGAGTATGCCCACCAGATTCGCACCATCCCCTGAGTTCTCTCCAGAAGACATTGTGTTCAGTTGGAATTGTTACAAAGTTCAGCTGGAAGTTTCCTTCTCTCTGTGGTCTCTTCCCTGTTCCTCTGGCAGCCCTCCCCAAGGACCCCTGTGAGACAAGTCAGAAATGGCTTCACTGGGGACCCAGAGAGCCCACAGAGATTTTCCTGCTCCTTCTTCTACCCCTGCATTTTGTGTGGCTTTCTAAGCTGTCTCAGCTCCAGGTAAGGTAAAATCCTTCTCCAGTGATCTGGACCTTCAGGTTCCCCAGTGAGGGTGTGTGTTCAGGGGCAGATGATCTCCCCTTTCCCACTTTCACAGTTTGGGCACTCACAGTATTTGGGCTGTCTTCTGGGTCCTGCAGGAGCAATCCACTTCCTTCAAAGGGTCTGTGGATTCACGCAGCTTTCCTGGTATATTCCTGCAGTAGTTCTTGGAGCAAGAGTTCACAGTGTGAGTCTCCTCCCACTGCTCTGAGTGGGAGCTGTGATTTAGTCCTGCCTCCTATCTGCCTTTTTTTTTTTTTGCTTCCAAGATATTGATGGGAGTTGGTGCAATCCTCATTCTTACCTCATTATTGAAAGAAGTTCCTCCTAGTTTTCAGCTAATCCTAGTTGGGGGATGGGGTGGTAGAGGCCCAGTGTTTTCTTCTGTTTTCTATGTGGACATCTGAGCTTCTGTTCCCGTCCAGATTTATGTTACTCCTCTGAGACACTCTGGCACTCCCCTCTGTTTTATTTTTGTTTGTTGTTGTTAACATGTACTGTTTTGTTTTGAGACAGGGTCTCACTTTGTTCAGGCTGGAGTGTAGTGGTGCAATCATAACTCACCTCAAACTAATACATAATACACCTCAAACTCCTGGGCTCAAGGAATACTCCTATCTCAGCCTCCCTAGAAGCTAGGACTACAGGAATGCACCACCGTGTCGGGCCAATTTTTAGATAACTTTTTGCAGAGATGAGGTGTTTCTACGTTGCCTTGTTTGGTCGCAAAATCCTGGCTTCAAGTTATCCTTTCGCTTCATTCTCCCAAAGCACTGGGATTACAGGGATGAGCCACCATGCCCAGACTAAAATGTAGTTTTCTTTTTTTTTTAGAAAGAAAAAAAAAAGGAGTGAAGGAGAGGAAGAAAGAGGAATAAAAAGAGGGAGAGAAAACAGGAATGTAGCTTTATTCTAAAAATGGGTATTAATAATGGCTGATCAATATTTTGTGTATTTAAGGTGGAGAATGTATATTTTGTGTATTTAAAGTGGAGAGCTCTATAAATATTTATTGAGTTTACTTGTTCCAGATCTGATATCCTTATTAATTTTCTGTCTCGTTGAGTCTAAATCTCTTTATGGGTCTTCTGTATCTGGGTGTTAGGATCGTTAGCTCTAATTGTTGCATTGATCCTTTTACCACTATATATTTGTGGCTTTGAAATCTATTTTATCAGATGTGAAAATTGCAACTCCTGCTTTTCATTTATTTATTTATTTTTGCTCTCCATTTGGTTGGTAAATCTTTCTCCATCCCTTTGGTTTTTTTTTTTTTTTTTTTTTTTTTGAGACGGAGTTTCGCTCGTTACCCAGGCTGGAGTGCAATGGCGCGATCTTGGCTGACTGCAACCTCCGCCTCCTGGGTTCAGGCAATTCTCCTGCCTCAGCCTCCCGAGTAGCTGCATCCCTTTGTTTTAAGTCTTTACGTATCTTTGGATGTGAAATGGGTCTGGATGTAGCATATCGTTAGGTTTTGGCTGTATCTTTTGATTGGGGGATTTAGTCGACTTAAATTTAGGGTTACTGCCATTTGTTGTTAACTGGCTATTTTATCCATTCATTGATGTAAATTCTTCTTTATGTTGATGCTCTTTACTTTTTGGCATATTCTTAGAAAGGCTAATACTGGTTGTTCCTTTCTATGTGTAATGCTTCTTTCAGAAGCTCTTGTAAAGCTGGCCTGGTGGTAATAAAATCTCTGAGTACTTGCTTGTTCATAAAAGATTTAGTTTGGCAGGATATGAAATTCTGGGCTGAAAGTTCTGTTCTTTAAGGATGTTGAATATCGGCCCCCACTCTCTTCTGGCTTGTAGGGTTTCTGCTGAGAGATCTTCTGTAAGTCTGATAGGCTTACTAAAAATAAAACAATGAAAACTAAAATGTAGTTTTCATTGTTCTGGTTGTCCTTGTGAGTGAGACAAGTGTTAGGAACTTCTAGTCTGCCATGTTTTCTGTATCTATTGACTGATATTTCTCTCATATGAGTCATTTTTCAGCTTTTGTTCCTGTCCAGTAATTTTTGATAGAGTGCCGACATTGTCTCACAGAATTTCAAAGTATAGCAGAGAAAATTCCATTCAGCTTCAAGGCCTGAGAATACCCTGTGATTCAAAGCTCTGCTCTCTGTGCTTGCAACTCCTGGCTCTGTACCCAGAGCTCTGCCTTCCTGTGTTTTATATCTATAATTTTCTCTATAACAACTTTTTACTTCATTTTTTGGCTCATTTCATTTTTATCCTCTCTAGTATGTGCTTTCAGTCATATCTCTTCTCCCTTGGGCCATTTCTAATTTAGCCTTGATTTATGAGATAATTTTGCTGTGTTTATTCCTGAGTAAATGCAGGTCCTATAAATACAGCCTGGATAAGAGTGAAACCCTGTTGTTCAATTAATAAGTTACAATGTTTTTTTGAATTACTGCTTTCCTCTGTTTCATGAAATTATTCTGGAGATTGGTTTTCTTATTTACATTTTTATTTTTGAGATAGGGTCTCACTCTGTCACCCAGGCTGGAGTGCAGTGGCACAATCATGGCTCACTGCAGCCTTGACCTCCTCAGGCTCAGGTGATCCTCCTATCTCAGTCTCCTGAGTAGCTGGGACTACAGGCATGTGACACCATGGCTGGCTAATTTTCTATATTTTTTTTGTAGAGGGGGTTTCACCATATCTCCCAAGCTAGTCTTGAACTCCTGGACTTAAGCAGTCCTCCCACTTTGACTTCCCAAAGTGCTGCAATTGCAGGCATGAGCCACCACACCCACCCCTTCTCCCCACCACTTTTTTTTTGAGACTTGGTCTCAGTCTGGACCCAGGCTGGTGTGCAGTGGTGTGATCACTTCTCACTGTAGCCTCAACCTTCCCAGTTCAGGCAATCCTCCTGCCTCAACCTCCTAAGTAGCTGGGACCACAGGAATGCCCTACCATGCCTGGCTAATATTTAAATTATCTGTAGAGATGGCGTTCTCCCTATGTTGCTCAGGCCGGTCTTGAACTCCTAGGCCCAAGCAATCCTCCTGCCTGGGCCTCCCAGTGCTGAGATTACAGGAACTGGCCACTGCACCCGGCCTAGAGTGGTTTTGTATGTTAAAAAAAATGTTTTGAGTAAATATGCGTGGTTTTCACATGTGGTGTAAACCCTTCACATTGAAATGGTAAACAATCTATGGACAAGTGTAGGAAAGAATATGGGAGGCTGTTTTTTTCATTCAGGAGCATAGTTCTTTATTTGCAAAGTGAATCATGATTTCCTTAAAAAAGAATCATACACCTTTGTGGAGGATGTTATTGGATTATTTGAACTCCTTATATAAAGGACACTTATATTCATTTACTTCCTCCTTTTTTCCCTTCATCAATAAGCCTCCAAAGGACATCAGTTCCTCTGAAGATGCCCTCCTCTTTCAGAACTAATTTCCCAAAATGTTCACATCTAATCACATACAATTTCCAACTCTATTTTTGAATAGCCAGTTATTTGTTCTATTTCACCATTCAGAATGACTCTCTTACCTTCTAAACTCCAGTTCATATTGTGTCACTACCAGTAGAATCCTTTTGCACTCTTCTATGTACCCCTTTTCCTATCATTTTCTGCTACAGTGTCGAATCTAGGAATCTCCAATGTTTATTTCCCAAATTATATGTAATTTAAAGGTTGTTGCCTTCTCTGCCATTTAATATGCATAGGTATGATATCTGAGTGATTTGTACTTTTTCTTCTGTAAAAGGCTTGTGAAACAGTCAAAATTTAGGTGACCGTCATTACTGTATAAGAATCTTAGACCTCTGACTATGAGGTACAGGGTCATGGTGAATGCTTATATAACTTATGAAGGGGATGTGTTGGGCTGAAGTCTAGCCCTCCCTTTATTTGCTAAGCGGTTTCTTGTGGAGCTACATTCTCAGAAGAAATGCCTCATTTGTGGGGCTCCATTCATCTAACACATGAAGTTTCACTAACATAAACTCCAAATGGGGCATTCCCTACTGCCCCATAAAGCTTCTCATTAGGAAAAGCCCTATGAGATCTTAAAACACATTTCCAGTATTATAGCTTGCTTAGTTATCTTCATGTCTGAATGGCCACAGCAACCTGATGCATTTTCTGCAAAACACAGAATGAAACAACCCAAATACAGGCCACCAGATACTATTTTAAGGAATTATCATTGCTCGTGTACAGAATAAACTAAAAAAAATGGTACGACTTCAAAAAGTAAGTATGCTGCAATTTCAGAAATGATGCTAGGGAGTAGATTCCAAAGGATTTTTAAAATTTATTTAACATATTTCCAGAGCTGATACATCATACTGGCTGAGTTCTATTATATAGGTCATACCTGTACATTGAAGAGATAATTATCCATGAATAAAGCATTTGTTTTTCCACTGTGGAGTGAAATGTGTTGTCACACCAATTGTTTTTATTACTAATCTGTATTTGCAGTGGGAGAACTTAAAAGTGTTCTTGTTCCAAGAACTCCTGTGAAACAATGTGACACTCTTCACTATTAGCTCCGTATACATATATGGAGCTAATAGTGGATATTAGCATATTTATATATATGGTACACGTATATGAAGCTAATAGTGAAGCTCCATATACATGTAGAGATAGGCAAGTGGAAAGGAAAAAAATCTTGAAAAGCTCAAACAGATTCAGCTTTGAAAGTAACTGTACTAAAATCTATATAAATTTCTAAAATACTAATAGGCACTTTCAAATAATCTATGATCAACTTTTTCCAGGTACTTCAAAGCAGGAATCCCCAATATTTTTGGCACCAGGGAATAGTTTCATGGGAAAACAATTATTCCATGGACCCGGGGGGGGGGGGTGGATGGTTTTGGGACGATTCAAGCGCATTTATTGTACAGTTTTTATTAAATTGTAATATATAATGAAATAATTATACAACTCACCATAACATAAAATCAGTGAGAGTCTTGAGCTTGTTTTCCTACAAATAGATGGTCCCATCTTGGGGTGATGGGAGACAGTGACAGATCATCAGGCATCACTCTCATAATGAGTGCACAACCTAGATCCCTTGCATGAGCAGTTCACAACAGGGTTCCCACTCCTATGAGAATCTAATGCCTCCACTGATCTGACAGGAGGCAGAGCTCAGGTGGTAATGCAAACAAATGGGGAGCAGCTGTAATTACAGATGAAGCTTTGCCTGACACTCATCACTTGCCGCAGCCTCCTAAAGTGCTGGAATTACAGTTTGGCCCATGGGTTGGGTACTCCTGCTCCAAAGGGTAGCATTTTAACATTCAGCTTAAATACATTCACCAAAAATATCTCAACAATTCAAAGAGGAGTACTCCTGACACAGGATCACTTTACTCAAAAGAGCAGCTCCCAAAGTCATGAAGTACCATTTAATTTTAAATAAAGCTATGTTTCCCATGTACACACATTCAACAAAACTATCTGGTATTACTTTCCTGAGTGAGGTTTAAATAAGCTTGGAAATATACTACTCCCTTCTTACCTTTCCCAATGTTAAAAGTTTTGTGTATTTTTTCCACACACATTTCTTAGTTCATACATATATGTTTAAAAAAATCTAAACAATATATGTATAACTTTTACTTTGTAATTTTTTTTCCTCACCAACTCTTCTCAGGCCAATACACATCTAACATTATTTTTAATGGTGAGAGAATATTCTATAATATTACATCTTTGTACCACAATTTATTCAACCATTTACTTACTGATTAGCATTTAGACTTCCAGTTTTTTTCAGTTTGAGACAAAGTCTTGCTCTGTCCCCCAGGCTGGAGTGCAGTGGTTCAATCTCGGCTCACTGCAACCTCCAGCTCCTGGGTTAAAGCAATTCTCCTGCCTTAGCCTCCTGAGTAGCTAGGACTATAGGCACATAACCCCATGCCCCACTAATTTTTATATTTTGAGTAGAGATGGGTTTCACCATGTTGGCCAGGCCGGCCACAAACTCCTGACATCAAGTGATCTGCTTACCTCAGCCTCTTAAAGTGCTGGGATTACAGGTGTGAGCCACCACACCTGGCCTCTAGAATATGTTTCAATAAACATCCATGTACATTTTTTTTTTAAGAGATGGGGTTTCAGCATGTTGGCCAGGCTGGTCTTGAACTCCTGACCTTGTGATCCACCCATATCGGCCTCCCAAAGTTCTGGGATTACAAGCGTGAGCCACTGTGACTGGCCCCATGTACATTTTTGGGCATGGATGCTTTTGTTTTTATAATTTCTCAGAAGGTTGTTCACTGATAGGTATTTGTGTTTGATTTTACTTACACCCAGATAACTTTCTAGCACTTGAGTTCTGCCAGCAATGTTTGAGTGTGCCGAATTCCTTGCATCTTTGCCAAAATGGATGTTGTCACTATTTAACCTTATGCTAATCTGATAAAAACTAGTACTACAGTAATGTTTTTTAAAAAACAATCCATTAACCCTTATAATGAAGATGAACATACTTCATATTTGTTGACTTTTTTAATATCCTGTTCTGTGAATTGCTTATTCACAGTTTGATCACTTCTCCAATAATTTAAACCTCTCTTTGTATACAGGGACACTGACAGGTTTTCTATTACTATATGAATATTCTTCTAGTCTACTTGCTGTTTTAACTTTGACTGTGGTCCCTGACATATGACATTTACATTTTTATTAAGTAAAATATGCCTGCCTTTCCAATCTTGTTAAAAAGGTCACTTCCACCCTAAGGTTGTTAGGCTTTTCTTCGAATATGTCTTTGTATTGTGTTCCCACTGTTGAGACCAATGTAAGAATTTTTTTTGAAAAGAATGTTTTTTGAAAAAAGAAGGTAGGGCAAAGGCAAAGAGCAAGAAGGAGGATGGAGATGACTGTTGCATGGTTTTAGTTAAGAAAAATCCTAGATTTTAGAAAATAAGATTTGTTAATGTTGTGAATTCTCATATGATCACAAAGCCACATTCTTAAAAAACATGCAATTAAAAATGTATTTTGATGCATCCACTCCATTAATGTGGATGAAAATTTACATATATGCACATCATTTTATACTTGAACATTTCAACAACTTCTATTCCCACCTTCCTTGAATAATGCTTACCTATCAAATTAAAAAAAAAAACTGTAGAAGGTTCAGAAAACTTGTTTGAGGAAGATGGCACTCTAGAAACAACTCACCACTGCAGCTCTCAGTCAAGACGCAGAGGGTGAGCAAACACCGCATTTTCAGACGGATCGTTATAGCCCACAGAGAGGGGGAAAAGCCCAGGTGTAAAAGGCACGCAGGACTCAAGCGCAGCGCTCTCCGCTGGCTGGCCAGGCAGCCAGCGCCGACGCAGCGGCACGGCGCACGAAACACACGGGTCTGGGTGCCCTGTTAAACCGGCAATTTGAGACTTGGTAGGGCAGATTGCTATGTTCATCTGACTGAACGGGTTCTGGACAGTGAACTAGACCAGGAGATTTCTGGGAGGTGAATTGTGAACCAGCACAGCGGGTCGCTGCACAGGAAATCACACAGATCCTGGTGCCCTTTTGGCCAGCGGCTGAGGCACCTGGGAGAGAGTCAACCCTACAACTTAAAAAAAAAAAAGCAAAAAGGCTCGGAGGCAGGGAGCCAAGTGATCAGGCTCTACGGGTCCCACCACCACAGGGACAAGCAATAAGGCGATTCGGAGTGCCGGGGGTTGAGAGCTCCACTGAGGGAAGAGCTGAACACATGACTGTGCAGCTCGGTGGGGGGGGGGGCGTCCGCCATTGCCGAGAGCTTTGGCCCCTACTGAGGTACCCGCCCACTGCTGACGCAGTCAGCCATTGCCAAGGCAACCCGCAGTAACAGAGAGACTCCACCTACAGGGCAGAGCCCACATCAGCAGGGCGGAGCCTATGTCAGCAGGGCGGAGCCCAAAACAGCAGGACGGAGCCCACAGCAAAAGGGTGGACCTCACACCAGCAGGGCGAAGCCTCGGCAGCCAAATAGTGACTAGACTGCCTCCTAGCTGGGCAGGACAGCACAATGGATACTCAAAAATAAAGCCCTAACTCCCGGAGACAGAGCATCTGAGGAAAAAAACCGGTTTCATGAGTTCTGCCACAACAGATTTAACGTACTTGCCTAGCAACACTGAATGAACAACGGAGCTCACAAAACAGCATTTGAGCTCCTATAAAGTA